>WNWK01004572.1:0-137350 GCA_009830355.1 Cherax destructor | reverse complement strand
AAACCTCCAATCAAAACCTTATGATCACGAATGACGAACCAATCATAGTCGCCAAGTTACATGGTGATGAAGACCTGAAGGCCTGGAGACGTAGAGCTGCCCAATGATTACTCTGGTAGTTAAGCAATGTTCAACCCTTCTAACATAAACAATTCTAATACAAGTAAATTCATATAAAATATACCTAAATATATACTTAACTACAAAGTAAATATAAAGTGTTAATAGTTACTTTACCACAACAGAGGAAAATGAGCTCTTTATTTTATTAGGTTTATCCTGGGTTATAATACAGTACTCACGAAATCGTAATGACACTATTGCAAACAAACCATACCACGGGAGGGGATAGAACCAGCG
This sequence comes from Cherax destructor, assembly GCA_009830355.1. Classification (NCBI taxonomy): domain Eukaryota; kingdom Metazoa; phylum Arthropoda; class Malacostraca; order Decapoda; family Parastacidae; genus Cherax; species Cherax destructor. The sequence continues at coordinate 136,990 of WNWK01004572.1, read as the reverse complement.
GTCAGAGAGTCATAAAACTCCAGACCGACGCGTTAGCCACTGGGACAGCTGGCTACAGTAAGATTAATCCAACTAGGAATATTAGGTATATTAGTCAAGGCCACGCTGGCGGGAGATTCTTCTGTAAAAACTTGCATTTGTGGTCACAGTGCTGCCTATGTTAACCTTCCTATGGTGTAGCCAGCTGGCCCATTGGTTAACGCGTCGGTCTGGAGTTTTATGACTCTTTGATCGCTGGTTCTAGCCCCACCCGTGGTACGTTTTTTTTTATGTAATACAGTACTATTAGTACAATAAGGTGCACGTTTAATCAATTGAAGAATTACTTTCTTATATTCACCACAGCTCTCTCTTCATGGAATGGAGACGATTTCATTTTGCCCCCTCACTGTTTCTCTTTCATATTTCCTGTGAGACACAGTGTCAACGGAGTTCTAACAGTCAATAAGAATATTCAGTTCACTCGCCCTTTTCTGTTATGCCAGGCCTTCGACAGCCTCAAAAACAAAAAGAATTATATCAGGGCTGCAAGGCAGGATTTTCCTTTTTCCAAATACACGTTTGTTAAAGACCTAAAAGGCACAATACCGTGACTGGAACAATACACAAATAACCCATACATAAAAGAAAGAGTCTTATGACGGCGTTCCGGTCCGACTTGGACCAGTGGACCATTGGGTCCAAGGGTCCAAGTGCGGTATATTTGTGGACACGTTTGTTTTTATATACTTAAGAAATCTGCAGTTTCTCTACATATTCTATCAGTCACATTTCTTACCCTCCAAGAGCTCTTTGAATATGTAATTAATTTCTTTGCATTTATCATTGTAGTCCTGTTATTTTCCATCCTATGTCGCTATACGTCGGCTTGGGCTCCGTTTTAGTCTTCGCTTCTGTCTTATCTGGAAATTGTCTTTGTGTTTGCAGTCTTATCCTTACATAGTCGTTCCTAAGTTTTATAAAAAATGGTCTGGTGATTACAGACAAGATGTGGAAAAAGAGGAAACGTTTCGCTACGAGTGATGTTTCCTCTGATAAATCTCCTGAACTGGTGTTATTCCTGTTCTGTATGTTTTTTGATGCCGTTTCACAGTCATTACCTTACTATTCTTTGTAATCTGCGGTCTTTTTTATTTATTTCTTTGCATTCTCTTCCTTCATCGCTGGTCCAAATACGCTAGTGACTTTCCATCATATCTGAAAAAAATTCTCTATTATCTCGTAAACTCTCACAAATTCCAATTCCCCTTCCCACTGAATATTTTTCAGGAACTTATTAATTTACGTGTAGTTGCAACAAGTACTCGACCCATGACTCACGAAATCGTAATGACACGATTCCAAACAAACCATACCACGGGTGGGGTTCGAACCCGCGGTCACAGAGTCTCAAAACTCCAGACCGTCGCGTAAGCCACTGGGCCAGCTAGCTTCAATAAGATTCATCCAACTAGGTATATTTCTACACCATAGGAAGGTTAGCATAGGCACCACTGTGTCCACAAATGCAAGTTTTTACAGACGAATCTCCAGCTAGCATGGCCGTGGCTTACGCGACGGTCTGGAGTTTTGAGACTCTGTGACCGCGGGTTCGAACCCCACCCGTGGTATGGTTTGACTCGACCCATGCTACGATGTGGTCACTGGTTCCTCGTATTTGATTTCCTCTACTCGTATCCTTGTAGAGGTTTTTAACCGATTTCCTCATAATATTTTCCGCTGCTGCCTTCACCAGTTTCCCAACATTTGTGAGTCTCTAGTTGATTTATAGGTTTTCAGTCAGTTTCCTGGAGAAAAAAGTTTCCCCATGATGAATTGTTTTGCTCTCGTTTTATTACTCTCAGTGCTGTTTCATGTAAGATCTGTCTTATTGCTCTCAGTGTTGCTTCATGTAAGATCTGTCTTATTGCTCTCAGTGTTGCTTCATGTAAGATCTGTCTTATTGCTCTCAGTGCTGCTTCATGTAAGATATGTCTTATTGCTCTCAGTGCTGTTTCATGTAAGATCTGTTTTATTGCTCTCAGTGCTGTTTCATGTAAAATCTGTCTTATTGCTCTCAGTGCTGTTTCATGTAAGATCTGTCTTATTGATCTCAGTGTTGCTTCATGCAAGATCTGTCTTATTGCTCTCAGTGCTGTTTCATGTAAGATCTATCTTATTGCTCTCAGTGTTGTTTCATGTAAGATCTGTTTTATTGCTCTCAGTGCTGTTTCATGTAAGATCTGTCTTATTGCTCTCAGTGCTGTTTCATGTAAGATCTGTCTTATTGCTCTCAGTGTTGTTTCATGTAAGATCTGTCTTATTGCTCTCAGTGCTGTTTCATGTAAGATCTGTCTTATTGTTCTCAGTGCTGCTTCATGTAAGATCTGTCTTATTGCTCTCAGTGTTGCTTCATGTAAGATTTGTCTTATTGCTCTCAGTGCTGTTTCATGTATGATCTGTCTTATTACTCTCAGTGTTGCTTCATGTAAAGTCTGTCTTATTGCTCTCAGTGCTGTTTCATGTAAGATCTGTCTTATTACTCTCAGTGTTGCTTCATGTAAGATCTGTCTTATTGCTCTCAGTGTTGCTTCATGTAAGATCTGTCTTATTGCTCTCAGTGTTGCTTCATGTAAGATCTGTCTTATTGCTCTCAGTGCTGTTTCATGTAAGATCTGTCTTATTACTCTCAGTGTTGTTTCATGTAAGATCTGTCTTATTGCTCACAGTGCTGTTTCATGTAAGATCTGTCTTATTGCTCTCAGTGCTGTTTCATGTAAGATCTGTCTTATTGCTCTCGGTGCTGTTTCATGTATGATCTGTCTTATTACTCTCAGTGTTGCTTCATGTAAGATCTGTCTTATTGATCTCAGTGCTGTTTCATGTAAGATCTGTCTTATTACTCTCAGTGTTGTTTCATGTAAGATCTGTCTTATTACTCTCAGTGCTGTTTCATGTAAGATCTGTCTTATTACTCTCAGTGTTGTTTCATGTAAGATCTGTCTTATTGCTCTCAGTGCTGTTTCATGTAAGATCTGTCTTATTACTCTCAGTGTTGCTTTATGTAAGATCTGTCTTATTGCTCTCAGTGTTGCTTCATGTAAGATCTGTCTTATTGCTCTCAGTGTTGCTTCATGTAAGATCTGTCTTATTGCTCTCAGTGTTGCTTCATGTAAGATCTGTCTTATTGCTCTCAGTGTTGCTTCATGTAAGATCTGTCTTATTGCTCTCAGTGCTGCTTCATGTAAGATCTGTCTTATTGCTCTCAGTGCTGTTTCATGTAAGATCTGTCTTATTGCTCTCAGTGCTGTTTCATGTAAAATCTGTCTTATTGCTCTCAGTGCTGTTTCATGTAAGATCTGTCTTATTGATCTCAGTGTTGCTTCATGCAAGATCTGTCTTATTGCTCTCAGTGCTGTTTCATGTAAGATCTATCTTATTGCTCTCAGTGTTGTTTCATGTAAGATCTGTTTTATTGCTCTCAGTGCTGTTTCATGTAAGATCTGTCTTATTGCTCTCAGTGCTGTTTCATGTAAGATCTGTCTTATTGCTCTCAGTGTTGTTTCATGTAAGATCTGTCTTATTGCTCTCAGTGCTGTTTCATGTAAGATCTGTCTTATTGTTCTCAGTGCTGCTTCATGTAAGATCTGTCTTATTGCTCTCAGTGTTGCTTCATGTAAGATCTTTTCTTATTGCTCTCAGTGCTGTTTCATGTAGATCTTCTTATTACTCTCAGTGTTGTTTCATGTAAGTCTGTCTTATTGCTCCAGTGCTGTTTCATGTAAGATCTGTCTTATTCTCTCAGTGTTGTTCATGTAAGATCTGTCTTATTGCTCTCAGTGTTGTTTCATGTAAGATCTGTCTTATTGCTCTAAGTGTTGCTTCATGTAAGATCTGTCTTATTGCTCTCAGTGCTGTTTCATGTAAGATCTGTCTTATTACTCTAGTGTTGTTTCATGTAAGATCTGTCTTATTGCTCACAGTGCTGTTTCATGTAAGATCTTCTTATTGCTCTCAGTGCTTTTTTCATGTAAGATCTGTCTTATTGCTCTCAGTGCTGTTTCATGTAGATCTGTCTTATTACTCTCAGTGTTGCTTCATGTAAGATCTGTCTTATTGTCTCAGTGCTGTTTCATGTAAGATCTGTCTTATTACTCTCAGTGTTGCTTTCATGTAAGATCTGTCTTATTGATCTCAGTGCTGTTTCATGTAAGATCTGTCTTATTACTCTCAGTGTTGTTTCATGTAAGATCTGTCTTATTGCTCTCAGTGCTGTTTCATGTAAGATCTGTCTTATTACTCTCAGTGTTGTTTATGTAAGATCTGTCTTATTGCTCTCAGTGCTTGCTTCATGTAAGATCTGTCTTATTGCTCTCAGTGTTGCTTCATGTAAGATCTGTCTTATTGCTCTCAGTGCTGTTTCATGTAAGATCTGTCTTATTGCTCTCAGTGCTGCTTCATGTAAGATCTGTCTTATTGCTCTCAGTGCTGTTTCATGTAAGATCTGTCTTATTGCTCTCAGTGCTGTTTCATGTAAGATCTGTCTTATTGCTCTCAGTGCTGTTTCATGTAAGATCTGTCTTATTGCTCTCAGTGCTGCTTCATGTAAGATCTGTCTTATTGCTCTCAGTGCTGCTTCATGTAAGATCTGTCTTATTGCTCTCAGTGCTGTTTCATGTATGATCTGTCTTATTACTCTCAGTGTTGTTTCATGTAAGATCTGTCTTATTGCTCTCAGTGCTGTTTCATGTAAGATCTGTCTTATTGCTCTCAGTGTTGCACATGTAAGATCTGTTTTATTGCTCTCAGTGTTGCTTCATGTAAGATCTGTCTTATTGCTCTCAGTGTTGCTTCATGTAAGATCTGTCTTATTCCTCTCTCATCCTTTTCATACCTGTAAGTTTGTTATCTCGTGTTCCCCGAAGGATTATAAAACACTACAATAAGTCTCCAACGTTTCCACTTAGTAATTTAATCAACATATCTTTAAGAAACGTGTGTATGTGCGTGTACTCAGATATATATGTGGTTGCAGGGGTCACGTGTGTGTGTCGTCATAGTGACTACATATGTACTGGTGTTCTTGAAAATATGTTACGTCCTTTCACACCTGTCGGAAAAAACTGCTAAGTTGGCAAGGCTTCGAGTTTCCTGGGCCAGATTGCTCTCTCTGAATATTTTACTTATTGAAAATTTGAAGACCAGCAGAGGTAGTGCATGTGGCCAGTGACCCTGTAAAAGTGTGGACTGATAAAGGGGATATTCCGGCTTGCCTCATATTGATGTGGTGTTCCAGGCGGTGCTGTGACGGTGCACTAGTGGCGGTGGTGTTGTTGTGGTGGTGGTGATGCTGTGGCGGTAGTGCTGCTGCTGTTGTGGTGGTGCTGTGGTGCTAGTGGTGATGCTGCTATAGTGGCGGTGATGGTGCTGCTGCTGTTGTGGTGGTGCTATGGTTGTGGTGGTGTTGTGTTTGTGTTGGTGGCAGTGGTGCTGTTATGGCGGTGCTGTTGTTATTGTGGTACTGCTGTGTTGGTGGTAGTGTTGCTATTGTTGTGCTGCTGCTGCTTCTGCTGTAGTTTTGGTGCTCATGTTGATTCCGTTTCTGCTGTTGCGGTGCAGCTTCTGCTGTTGTTATGTTAGTATTGTTGTTGTGCTGGTGCTGCTACTGCTGTTGTTGTGTTCCGCTATTGTTGTGTTGCTGTTACGGCTGTTTTGATGGTACCGGTGTTGCTGCAATGATAATGCAGTTGCTTCTGTTATTGTACCAGTGCAGTTGCTGCTGTTATTGTACCAGTGCAGTTGCTGCTGTTGTTATAAAAGTATACATACAACAGAAAGGAGAGCTTCATCAGCGCGACGTTTCGCTTTCACGAAGGTGAAACTTCGCAGTAATAAAGGTCTCCTCTCTATGTACGTTTCTCTTTTATTACTCTATAGCTACGCCTTTCTTCAGTTGCTATTAATGTGTTGGTGTTGCTGTCGGTGTTGCTGTTGTGTTGCTGCTTTTGTTGTGCTCCTGCTGTAGCGAAATAATATGTTTCACGGATGCAGCTGTGGCTTTTGTTGTGACGTCGATGCACATATTATCAGTTTTGCTTTTATGTTGGCCTTGTATTGCTACTTCATTAATAACGTGTTTTTGTCCTGGTGTTGTACCGGGAAAGTTCATGAACCCCCCAGTTCGAAGTCCGCCTCTACTCTAAAGTGTTCAATTCTTTCTTCCACATTACTTGGAGCCACGAACTTGCCAGTCGTGTGTGTGAGTGCTGGAAAGACCTTCCAAAATTAGGTGAATAGGTGAAGGAATGCATAAGTTATAGGTGAATACGTATATGAGTGACTGTGACAACCCACATCTCAACCGGAGGTAACTTCACAACAAAGGGTCCAATTCAATGCTTAACTAAAGCAAATTACACAGTATTTCAAGTTAGTCTGCCACTGCTCGAATGCATTCAGATCCATCTATTCATAAAAATCGACTAGTTTTGTGTAGAGAATATCTCAAAAATCTCTACTGATTACTCCATTTTTCCCTTCGTATGAAGTGAACGCAATCTATTCATGTTGATGTCAGGTTTAATATGTGGTCTTTATTCGTGATATATGTAAAAAAAAAAGTTACTATTGTTACTTATGAGTCCATAGTCTTTAAGCCATTCTCTATCCACATTGTGATATAGACTACACAATTTTTCTACCATGCAGTTGCCGGCCAACCAATCAGCGTGTCTCTCATTCGGATCCCAATTGGGGTATTGTCTCTTATATTTTTTTTTGCCCAGGTCGCCTCTTACTTGTACGTTTTTTTTTTTTTAATATGGATCTCTGTTGTTAACCTTCCGGATGTTGGTCATTGCTGGTTCATAGATACTCATCTGTATTACTGATGGTATAAAATACAGACACTTTAGTGTTCGTGAATTATATACGTGCCATGCATCTGGATTATACTCATCAATTCATCAAGGGAAACGAACGCCACAATTCTGTCTCTGTCTATCTTTCTCAGTAGGATTCAAACCTGCAAACTCGGCGCCTGGCTATGTGGATAAAGAACTCTGTAATCTGATGCCGAGGTTTGCAGGTTCGAATTCTGTTGTGGACCTGAGAGATAATGTTTATAAATAATCTCGCCTGTTTGCGAATAAATTGTGGGTTAATTGTGAATTGTGCTCGTCATATGAATTTAAATTCATATAATTTTTAAGTAAAAGTAAGGTAAGCCTGTGTCTGGTTAAGTTGTGTCTAATTAGGCTGTTTGGTTCACTGAGCATATCCTGTAAATGTTCAGATTATACTAGTCTTCATCGTCAGTTATATAATCTATTAAGTTTGGAAAAAGTTATGGAAAAAATATAAGTACTGGAACAAAATGTTTTCCCCAGGTATATCCGTTGACACCAATATAGCAAACTTCTCAGTAAATTTATCGTCTGTCAAAAAAAGCCCAGGGGAAACTGTAGCATAGTGTGTGTGTGTGTAGTCTGAAATTTGTTTTCGATAAGAATATCAAAAATAGCGACAATATAATAGCTTAGAAATTCTCTCACAGTGCTATCCTGGAGCCTAGTATCATATTTGGAACAATTTCATCGTACAATATTTTGTTAGTTCGACCCCTGACCACTGACACTCTGCAGTAGTCTCCAATTTATCAGTAAAGGCGTGTGAAATGCAGCTCTCAACTTGAATTGCTGTACATTTAGGTGGATATATATATATAGGGAGGTACCACCTTTGGAACTGTGTTGGGGACCCTCATCCTCGGAGAAAAGAATAAACTTGCTTCAGGGAAAACTCAAGGTTCTCCTTGAAGCTGTTTGAATATTTCTTTCTCCTACCACCCCCTATATTTTATATTCTGTGTATACTTTATTTAAAGACATAATACATTGACAAAAATACAATGGGGAGTAGAACAACATAGATAACAACTCAGGTGGGCCACGAACCCAGAATGCTGCAGGTATTTTTCCTCTGGATCGCGACACTGTGGTCCTTGGTTTCTATGATGAGTTTTTCCCCCAGCTCTTTGAGGAACTTTAGAGCACACTTGTCCCATGCTCCAAGGGTCTCCGACCCTATTGGGATGAAGTTACAGCAAGGGGGAAGGCCATCATATTTGCGGGTCTTCTGGGTCTACCTGTGGCTGGCAGCTACGAAGTATGGCAAGTAGGTGTCTGCAAATGTGGTGGCACAGGTGTAGTCCCAGGCAATCTGCTTACCATCATTTCAGGGTAACATAGTGGCTCCATCAGTACGCTTTTGACTTCCGTCAGACCTCTGCACTTGGGGTTCCCGTTGGGCTGGGCAACGGGCTGTGGCGAGGCTTCTCTTTATGATGTCGTTGACCTCCTCATGTCTAGCATACTTCCCTTCAGATGTGTGGCACACGATCCATCGCCCTGCCGCATATACACCTATGTTCTGTGAGTATAGGGGCGGCTAGGCGAAGAGCAACACCAATCCGAATGGCCTGTGGGTCGAGTAGAGTGCCTAGGGAAGAATTGGGGACAGCTAGAAGGAAATCCCCTGAATGTGGTGCCTTCACAACTAGGAGACGAGCTTTGTCGTTTCCTGAAGCGTTGGTAAGCACTGTGTTGGCGATTTTTTCCATAATCGGTTTCTCCCAGTGGAACTGTTTGTGCTCTTTGGGAGGAGCTGGTCTACTGGAGGAGTCTGCAAGGATGTCTCACCGCACGGCTGCTTCAATGAACCTGGGGTCTTGAGCTCCTACCGCGTCTCTCAAGCGTTTGGAGACAATTTTCTTGACTAGTCCACTGGAAGCCAAACTAGAAGACAGAAATGCAGGTAAAGCTACCTGCGTTGCTTTGCACACCTCTATACCTCCTATTCGCACTGGGAGGGTTGCCTGATCCCATTGCTGATTTTCCAGTGACAGATTCAGTGCCTTTTTAAAGACTGATATCAGGAATGCGTCATATTCGATGAGTGTTGGGTTGTCAAAAGAGGGTGAGCACCTCAGGTGCTCACCCTCAGGCAGAGTAAGACACCTTGTGAGGAGATACAGGGTATCATGGGCATCAAGATCGCTTATTCTCTCCTCCATTCTCTTCAGATCATTCAGTTTGTCCTTGAGGACCGTGTTGATGGCCTAATGACCCAGAAGTGCTCCCAAGAGGGTGGTAGAAAAGACTTCAGGGAGGATTGTTCGCACAGCTCTGATTATTTCCCGGTTTACTGTGATGATTTCACACTTAGAGGGATTGTGGATGAGTCCCAAGGCTTTTCCCTGTGTCTTTGTCAGTTGTAGGTCCTCTAGCAGGGACTCTTTAATACCTGCCAGAGTGCCATCATCCAAGTACCAGATGTTGAGCTCACTGAGTAGGCTGGAAGTTAGTTCTCTTACTGCCAAGCAGAAGAGAAGTGGAGTGAGTGGATCACCCTGCTGAACACCCTCTGATGAGGGAATTTCATGTTCGCCAAACAAAAGAATTGAGGGTTTGCTGTAGCCAGCTGAAATGAAGGGAAAAAGACTAAGGAACCGATCCCGAACGGCCGGCAAGACCACATCTCTTTTCACCATATTAAAAGCATTTCTAAAGTTAAGTTTGACTATGGCCCTGTTTTCTGGTAGGTCCCTGATGTAGGCCCTTGCTGCATAAGTTGCGGCTTCACTGCCTTGAGAGACCCCAAAGCCCAGTTGGTGTGGCTGGAGTAAACTGGCAGTTTCTAGGCGAATGTTTCTTACTGCTGCTTTGGCAACGAGACGGCGAAGAGTGTTACCAACAGCAATGGGTCTGATTCCCCCATCCTTCTTCTTCAAAGCGCATAATGAGGCTTCAAAAAGAAAGATTTAATTTCTTCAGGAATTTGCCCAGCCAGGCAGTTGTTGTCGAATGTTGTTAACTCGGTGTGAAGAGTTGATGCAGATGCGCCACGTACTGGAATTACCATCTCTTTGAAGTGTTGTGGTCGAATTCCAGTGTAACCTCCTGCAGATCCTGCTGGAAATGACACTATCGCCTCATAGACTTCTGATTCTGGCAAAATTAATTGTTCACTTATGGGGTCTTCCTCAGGGTTGTTGTTGACGACTATGGTGTCCCTTGTTGGGTGCTTGTCTCTTAGTGCTTGAGCTGTGGTCTCATCTTTGGGAGCTACAGTGTCGTCACCTGTAATTATTCTAATTGTTCCTACTGTGTTACACTGTGTTACACTGTGCGCAAATTTTCTCATTAACAGTGGAATTTTTCTTGGGTCTACCTCTGTGATTCCTGCGATGGTGGGGCAGAAGGACACAATTATATGTTCTTGGGAAGTTGCGCACCGCCTTGATGACTGATGTGGTTAGCAGTTTGCCTCGTTTTTCAGGAACTGCAAGACAGACATTGCCAAACAGGAGTAGGTTGCGCCATGCTTTAATGGTGCCTCGGGCTTCTAAGTTAATGGAACCTCCATTCACCTGCTTAAGAAGATCTGTAAATTTCCCTGCTTTAGGAATGTGAGATATGGTACTGCTAGCAGTGGATTTGAATGCCAGCAGAAGATTTTCACAAGAGAGGAGGTTGCCATTGGAATTGTCATCTGCCTGTGGAGGCTGTGGGCTACTCTCTGCTTGGGACATGTGTGATCTAGCACACGCATTGTGTGCACGAATAAGGCCGTCCCTGTGCCGTGCCCTACTCTCCATACACCTGACATGTGCTTCTTCTTTCATTGTTGGGTGCCCTGTTTCCCTGGCTTTGTGGCTGTCTGGCTGCATCATCTGCCATACCTCAAAATGTGTGGTAAGCCAGGGCTGAAGAGAAAATGGTACATAGCACATACCATATATGGTTCATGGTGGTAGTGGGGGCGGAGAGTGGTCTCCCATTCCTATGGTGGGCGGAGGAAGAGAGGGAGGTGTGGAGGATATGAGTGAGGCAGGCCTGACGGAGTTGCACACTCACTGCCTCCCACGATACGTCACTATACAACACTATGCTCTAAGCACAGCCCCCCACTATAAACGACACACCGCTATGCACTACACATACTGTGCACATGCTGAGCACATACTATACATTATACACACACGGTGAACAAACACTCCATTATCGAAACAAGACGACTACACAGTGTATGCACCACCTGTTTGGGGAAGGGGAATGGGGGGTTGGACACAGTTTTACCCTTCAACCTCCGCTTCTTCCATGTGGACCACCTCCTCTCACAGACCCCTCCTACCCAAAGGTGACCGTTATGTTTCCTCCCTCACTGACTTCACATACACAACACTTTTCTTGATTCTGAAGGGAGAAAGGAAATGCAGAGTCTTTTTGCCCCTTCAAAAACGAGCTACAGGTATTCACACACCAGCCTTTCCAAGTTTTACGAGCTGCGGTGGCACGTCCTGCAGCATAGAGATTAGGCCATGAGAGTAGTACCAATAAGACTTGGAATGATGGTGTTCATGAGTCGTTTTAAAAGTAGAGGGAGAGAACACCAGCCAGTGGTCATCTGTCGTGGGGTGTGGGGGTCTATGTTACTCCAGCATCCCTGAGATACTTTGAGTCATAATCTGCAACCGTCTTGTAGCAGCGAGGAAGCTGGTTATTGCCATGAAATGTTACCTAATTTGCTGTGTAACTTGTCAGCGAATGTCAAAGAACTTCACTGTTCTGGCCTAGTGTAGGGAAAGTGGCCCTGTAACTAGGTAGTTGCAGAGCTTCATACACTCGCCTCTTCATTTGCTGTGTGTGTGTGTGTGTGTGTGTGTGTGTGTGTGTGTATACTCACCTATTTGTGGTTGCAGGGGTCGATTCATAGCTCCTGGCCCCGCCTCTTCACTGATTGCTACTAGGTCCTCTCTCTCCCTGCTCCATGAGCTTTATCAAACCTCGTCTTAAAACTATGTATGGTTCCTGCCTCCACTACGTCACTTTCTAGGCTATTCCACTTCCTGTGTGTGTGTGTGTGTGTGTGTGTGTTTGTCGTGCCGTTTAAGCCGAATCACCGAGTTTGGTCTTAATGGCAAGGGTTCACTTTGCCGAATTAGGAGAAAAAATTACATAGCAAAGATTTGAAGTAGAATTAAATAAATTTAAATTGACCTCTGATATATATAACAGAAATTAGGTTAAAAATTAATAAATTTAAAGAAGGTTAAGTAAGGTTTGGAAATAAAAATATTTCAATCATTGTCAGTGATAAAGAATTATCTATCATTCTGTAACAGAATTTTTGTGGAAAATTTAAATTTTTAAGGGAATGTGAAATTTTCACATAAAACCGGTTCCAGATGGTGCATGGGATTCTTAACATTACTTTTTTTGTCGTACTTCTTCAGAGGCGACGTCGCCCTCTAAGAACGTCGCTTCTATTCAGGAAGACGACACCTTCCGAGAATATGCGTGACCCTTCACAAGTGACTTCCTTCTTCATGGCAGTGACAGTGACGGAGTTGATTCATGAATTGCATCGTCTCTATGCTCAAAATGTCAGGTTTTCCTTCACTTGTTAAATGATTTTTATGTAATATTTAAAAATAAATAAATACTTGAATTCAGCTTTCGACTTATTTATTTACATACAAGGTATTTAACCCCGTGAAAAAAATAGTTATTTGTTGTGTAAATTTGTTAATTTAGGATATATTAACGTTAAAAAATACTTTTATAAGGAAGGATGACTCTGGTAAGATTGATGCCCACCCCAGCAGCGGCTAGTATTCAGTATAATACTGTATACTAGCCTCACCAGCGGCTAGTATTCAGTATAATACTGAATACTAGCCTCACCAGCGGCTAGTATTCAGTATAATACTGAATACTAGCCTCACCAGTGGCTAGTATTCAGTATTATACTCTATTCAAAATAAAACACTGACTAAATCAATATTGTTATCACTTATTAAATTTAGGCAATATCATAAGCCTTTCCCTCCCCTACAGCAGGTGCGAGTATCAATATAGAATAATATTTTTTTAGTTTAGATTATAAACACAAGCTCATAATAATCGACTGTCAAAGAATATACAAATGAATGGACAGGGAGTCAGACAATGGTCCTGTCATGTGACAGGTCTAACGCTATATCATTTAGCCCCGAAGTATACAAAGGGAATTTTTACAGACAACACTTCTAGGACTTGTCTGTTTATGTCTAAGTACTTGATCTGAAGATTTCCATTCCCCGTGACTTGTCTATATATATATATATATATATATATATATATATATAATATATATATATAATGTGTATTAAAGAGAATAAAGAATGTATGTCCAATGGTATTAGAACTTTACTGAAAATCCACTTATTTTCCAGCAGTTTCATAACCCATGGAAATGGTGCGATTGTGGATTTTTGTGAGAATTCTTTGTGATAATCGTGGAAACAAATTCTCGAAAGGCAGCGAAAAATTGAGCGAAGTTCAATGTGCCGTGCTGGCTGGACGCTGGTAAACGCAATTACGGTAAACCAGCCCAAATGGCAGCTCTCTCCACTCTCCACACTTACATACTGCAACAAAATACTGATTTTATAGTTTTCTGTTTAAGGTTTAAGTTTTTAATCTCAGCACCTGGAGAGGAACACAGTAGATGCTACACTCTAAATGTTTTGCTGGATTAACATATTCTCGTAGAGTTGGTAAACAAAAGTAGCAACTGGAAACTTTATTGAAGACAACGTTTCGCTTGCCCATCATTATTATTATCATGGAGGAGCGCTAAACCCGGTGGGATTATACAGCACCTATGGGGGGAAGGTATTCAGGCTGAATGCAGAGAACTGGAGCACAGATCCAATTCCCAATATCAAGAGCCCCTCACCAGCGTCAAGGAACCTCTTTTGAGGGGCTTGCCCAACAGGTTTTTTTTTTCTAGTCTGAGACTTGTTAAAGCCGGCTGCTTGGGCGAAACGTCGCCATAATAACGTTTTCAATAACCGCTTGTGAATCTCTACCAACTACAACCTGTGAATATTCCCATACCATCTACACTTACAAGTTCTCGTAGATTTAAGCAATATAAATATACTTCCAACCTTCTTTTCATGTAATTCATTTCTCTCATTTACACATTTTAAAAAATATGTACATTTAATGATCTTTTTCTTTCCTTAAATAAGCCATTTTGACGTTTCAGATTAGTTGGAGGCATTTTCCGAAATAATTTTTTTTTTTTAGCAAATATACGATTATGCATAAGAAAACTATATAATTAGCTGGATTTTACTTACGGATGAGGGACCTACGGATGTGCCACCTACGGATATGGGACCTACGGATGTGCGACCTACGGATGAGGGACCTACGGATGTGGGACCTGCGGCTGTGGGACCGAGAGAAGATGTTAGGTGAAGGATGTTCACTTGAAGTATGACGTTAGCAGGACAGTTGTTGAATGAGTGATGTTGAATGAGTTTCCTTTTTTTTCACAGTACCTTAATGGGAAACGACTGATGTGGGTAAAAAAAACGACATTTACAAATAATCTTGCTTTCAATCCTTTTCCATTTGTATGTACGAAAGTGTTTTTTTAGTGATGCGTGAGTGTGTGTACCTGGTGATGAGTGTACGAGTGTGTGTACCTGGTGATGAGTGTACGAGTGTGTGTACCTTGAGTTTAACGGTTGACCTTTTATCAGAACTGAAAAGTAAGATTACTGTTTTCCTATCCATTAGTTTTCCTACCTGCGTCTCTTTCTCTCTCTCTCTCTCTCTCTCTCTCTCTCTCTCTCTCTCTCTCTCTCTCTCTCTCTCTCTCTCTCTCTCTCTCTCTCTCTCTCTTCATTTAGGCTTTACGACTTTTGCTATTTTTTTATTCCGTTTAAATCTATTTCTTTCCTCTTTGTCACTTTCTGCTATGTCTTCTTTATTTCTCACTTCTTTGTGTGCGCCTTTTCAGTTTATCTAATGCAATCTGTTTTTTCCCTGCCTGTATCTTCTGTCTGTTTTAAAACGTGCGTGTGTGAGTGAGAGAGAGAGAAAGAAAGAGAGCTGATGTAGGTAACAGCTCTTAGCTTGTAAATAAAGTTAGGAACCCTAAACCTAACCTTGAAAACCCTGTATAAAATAGAGAGAGAGAAGAAGAAGAAGAAGAGAGAGAGAAGAAGAGAGAGAGAGAGGAGAGAAGAGAGGAGAGAGAGAGAGAGAGGGAGGGAGGGAGAGGTAGGCATTTCTAACTCAAATACGAGTTTTTCCCACTCTCTTTGTTAAAGTTTTCTTTCGTTGCAGGTTAAGTGTAGTTAGGTAAAGAAAAATTTATCTGACCCAAAATTTATTTTTGCTCTCTGTAGGAGCATTCTAATTAATAAAATAAACGAGGTGCCTAATAAATCTGCAAAATTATGCCAGCAGTACCTTGAGAATAAACATAAAAAATACTGAAATATTAACTGGAACGGATGATATACATAGCGAGGTATACAACACTCAGGAGTTTACTTAAATCCCCATTTTAGGGATTATACATGTATACATGTGAATTGCAGCCTTAATGACCCTCGCCTAGTCGATAAGCTTTAAACCTAGCAAACCATTTAATATAGAACAGCAATCAGAAGAGGGCGAAGAGGTGACCCATGGATGGTCGCTTAGATTTCATTCTCGTTCCAGCTGTATACTTAAGGTCCGACCAAAAATAAAAATGTTAATCAATAGAGGAAAAGGGCACCTGGACGTCCTTCTTTTTCCCTTCAATAAAGGCAATTATTTTTTCTTGTGGAAATTCAAATATTTGTTAGGAAAAGTTTTTTTTTAACGTCATTTAAATTTTTGCAGTATTAGGTTAGATTGCTTACTTAGTTTTAGTTCAAAAGTAAGCAATGACAAATAAAAAAAAATCATATACTTTCTTTAGTGTAGGAAGGAGAAATAAATTCTTCAGGTGGCTGCAGAAAATAAGCTTAAAAATAAACAGAAAACAAAAGATATTAATTTCCGATTCTTCTCCGCTGAAAAAAAGGTGGGTGCAATTTTCAAAATAAGAGAGAATGAGAAAGGTGGGTCTCTCTCTCTCACCTCTCGAGTCAGACACTGTGTCAACATGTACCCCGCACCCAAAGATACAGCAGAAACTCAACACTTTTGCCCAAGAATTCCGCAGGAGAAGAATTTGTCTTTTTCCCCACCGGAGAGATAGAACCACATATGTATCACGTGAATGCTTCTTCGATTGATCAAGCTGCTGAGAATGAAGAGAAATCATGGTATGAAACCCAGCAAAAATGTGGGGACGAGTTGGGGAGTAAATTTTAAAACAGGAGTGTTGAAAATGTATGTGAGCAATCGTAAAAAATAGAACGTTGACAGTGGATTCATGTTATAAGTCAAATCAATGTCTAGAACTTGTAATAAAAACACATAAAGCATCTGTAGACATAATTTACCCACCACCTATTAGGTAATCTAGAATTTCTGCTTGCCACTCAAGCCAGAAGCTACACACAAGCGTTTAGAAATTTCATTTTATCTGTGAGATTAGCCAACTAGATGCAATATACAGCATATACCAATATGAACGAGGGTTGAGTAAAACAGAAGTATTTGGCGAGTGTTTGATGCATAGTAAAAATACCAGTTGTGGCAACTAGCCAGTGTCAAAAACTATGAAGTCATCTTGCAATGTGAAGAAAACTTTAATAGTTTGGAAAATGTAACTGTGGAACAAGTTAAAGAAGCCTTGAGGCAAATTCTATTACATATAATAATTTTGAAATGTTTCTATGTATACATATAGTACTTAGATGAATGGGCATAAAGTATTCAGAACATTACATTTGTGTTTATTTACCGATGTGATTGTTGGTCCATTGGTTGGTTGCTTTAATATAAACGTTACCTAACTTTATCAAAGAAACATTTCCTAAATATGGGCTTTATCACTATATATATTATTGTCTTCTCTGAGGATGAGGGTCCCCAGTAAAGTTCTAGAGGTGGTACCTCCCTATATATATATATATACGTATATATATATATTTTTTTTTTTATTTTATTTTATTAACACATCGGCCGATTCCCACCAAGGCAGGGTGGCCCGAAAAAGAAAAACTTTCATCATCATTCACTCCATCACTGTCTTGCCAGAAGGGTGCTTTACACTACAGTTATAAAACTGCAACATTAACACCCCTCCTTCAGAGTGCCGGCACTGTACTTCCCATCTCCAGAACTCAAGTCCGGCCTGCCGGTTTCCCTGAATCCCTTCATAAATGTTACTTTGCTCACACTCCAACAGCACGTCAAGTATTAAAAACCATATGCCTCCATTCACTCCTATCAAATACGCTCACACATGCTTGCTGGAAGTCCAAGCCCTCGCACACAAAACTTCCTTTACCCCTCCCTCCAACCTTTCCTAGGCCGACCCCTACCCCGCCTTCCCTCCACTACAGATTTATACACTCTCGAAGTCACTCTGTCTCGTTCCATTCGCTCTACATGTCCAAACCACCTCAACAACCCCTCCTCAGCTCTCTGGACAATCGTTTTGGTAATCCCGCACCTCCTCCTAATTTCCAAACTCCGAATTCTCTGCATTATATTCACACCACACATTGACCTCAGACATGACATCTCCACTGCCTCCAGCCTTCTCCTCGTTGCAACATTCATCACCCATGCTTCACACCCATATAAGAGCGTTGGTATAACTATACTCTCATACATTCCCTCTTTACTTCCATGGACAAGGTTCTTTGTCTCCACAGACTCGAAGTGCTCCACTCACCCTTTTTCCCTCATCAATTCTATGATTCACCTCATCCTTCATAGACCCATCCGCCGACATGTCCACTCCCAAATATCTGAATACATTCACCTCCTCCATACTCTCTCCCTCCAATCTGATATCCAATCTTTCGTCACCTATTCTTTTGTTATCCTCATCACCTTACTCTTTCCTATATTCACTTTCAATTTTCTTCTTTTACACACCCTACCAAATTCATCCACCAACCTCTGCAGCTTCTCTTCAGAATCTCCCAAAGCACAGTGTCATCAGCAAAAGCAACTGTGACAACTCCCACTTTGTATTTGCTTCTTTATCTTTTAGCCCAACACCTCTTGCCAAGACCCTCGCATTCACTTCTCTTACAACCCCATCTATAAATATATTGAACAACCACGGTGACATCACACATCCTTGTCTAAGGCCCACTTTTACTGGGAAATAGTCCCCTTCCCTCCTACACACTCTAACCTGAGCCTCACTATCCTCATAAAAACTCTTCACTGCTTTCAGTAACCTTCCTCCTATTCCATACACCTGCAACATCTGCCACATTGCCCCCTATCTACCCTATCATACGCCTTTTCCAAATCCATAAATGCCACAAAACATCTTTACCCTTATCCAAATACTGTTCACCTATATGTTTCACTGTAAACACTTGGTCTACACACCCCCTACCTTTCCTAAAGCCCCTTGTTCATCTGCTATCCTGCTTTCTGTTTTACTCTTAATTCTTTCAATAATAACTCTACCATACACTTTACCAGGTACACTCAACAGACTTATTCCCCTATAATTTTTGCACTCTCTTTTGTCCCCTTTGCCTTTATACAAAGGAACAATACACGCTCTCTGCCAATCCCTAGGTACCTTACCCTCTTCCATACATTTATTAAATAATAGCACCAACCACTCCAAAATTATATCCCCACCTGCTTTTAACATTTCTATCTTTATCCCATCAATCCCAGCTGCCTTACCCCTTTCATTCTACCCACTGCCTCACGAACTTCCCTACACCCACAACTGGCTCTTCCACACTCCTACAAGATGTTATTCCTCCTTGCCCTACACACGAAATCACAGCTTCCCTGTCTTCATCAACATTTAACAAATCCTCAAAATATTCTCTCCATCTTCCCGATACCTCTAACTCTCCATTTAATAACTCTCCTCTCCTATTTTTAACTGTCAAATCCATTTGTTCTCTAGGCTTCCTCAACTTATTAATCTCATTCCAAAACTTTTTCTTATTTTCAACAAAATTTGCTGATAACATCTCACCCACTCTCTCATCTGCTCTCTTTTACATTGCTTCACCACTCTTTAACCTCTCTTTTCTCTCCATATACTCTTCCCTCCTTGCATCACTTCTACTTTGTAAAAACCTCTCATATGCTAACTTTTTCTCCTTACTACTCTCTTTACATCATCATTCCACCAATCGCTCCTCTTCCCTCCCGCACCCACTCGCCTGTAACCACAAACTTCTGCTGAACACTCTAACACTACATTTTTAAATCTACCCCATACATTTTCAACCCCATTGCCTACACTCTCACTAGCCCATCTATCCTCCAATAGTTGTTTATATCTTACCCTAACTGCCTCCTCTTTTAGTTTATAAACCTTCACCTCTCTTTTACTTACTGATTCTATTTTCCTTGTATCCCATCTACCTTTTACTCCCACTGTAGCTATAACTAAAAAGTGATCTGATATATCTGTAGCCCCTCTATAAACATGTACATCCTGAAGTCTACTCAACAGTCTTTTATCTACCAATACATAATCCAACAAACTACTGTCATTACGCCCTACATCATATCTTGTATACTTATTTATCCTCTTTTTCTTAAAATATGTATTACCTATAACTAAACCCCTTTCTATACAAAGTTCAATCAAAGGGCTCCCATTATCATTTACACCTGGCACCCCAAACTTACCTACTACACCCTCTCTGCATGTTTCTCCCACTTTAGCATTTAGGTCCCCTACCACAATTACTCTCTCATTTGGTTCAAAAGTTCCTATACATTCGCTTAACATCTCCCAAAATCTCTCTCTCTCCTCTACACTCCTCTCTTCTCCAGGTGCATACACGCTTATTATGACCCACTTTTCGCATCCGACCCTTATTTTAATCCACATAATCCTTGAATTTACACATTTATATTCCCTCTTTTCCTTCCATAACTGATCCTTCAACATTATTGCTACCCCTTCCTTAGCTCTAACTCTCTCAGATACTCCTGACTTAATCCCATTTATTTCTCCCCACTGAAACTCGCCTACCCCTTCAGCTTTGTTTCGCTTAGGGCCAGGACATCCAACTTCTTTTCATTCATAACATCGGCAATCATCTCTTTCTTATCATCGCACTACATCCACGCACATTCAGACAATATATATATATATATATATATATATATATATATATATATATATATATATATATATATATATATATATATGTGTGTGTGTGTGTGTGTGTGTGTGTGTGTGTGTGTGTGTGTGTGTGTGTGTGTGTGTGTGTGTGTGTGACAAAGCCCATATTGGGGAAATGTTTCCTTGATAAAGTTACGTAACACTTTACATGTATTCTCTTTTTCTTATACATATGTCATTAGTATATACCTTGTTTGATAAAACCATGTACTGTAGTTAGGAAAACAAGTTATTTATCTATTTTCCCAATGCTTGATATTCGCCTCTTCAATTGTCATATATCTGTTATACTCTCGAAACATAAATATTACGCCTCAATACAAAAAATATTTATTCAATTTTATTAACGTAGGTATTCAGTAATCTATTGTGAATAAACACTGTATGCCATTATCAACATTTCTTTTATATCCATAGAGTATGATATTTGTTTACGAGTTTGGTAGTGTAAGACTAAATTTTAACATCAATATTTCAACACTGTTGAATTTATGAGCGAAAATCAGTTATCCTACCGCAGTGTATTTCAAAGTCCAGCCCTATCAAAGGTATACGATCAACCCTTCATTTTCATTCCCCTTTCCTGCCCAGGATGCAAACTACAGCAGTAGATTAGCAGCCAGGTATCTATTTACGCTAGGTGAATATAGGCAGGAGATGTAAGGGGATCTTGCTCATGCATTTCTCTCTTCTCGAGAATAGAACCTTTCTGCAACTTCAGAAGATATTATTATTATTATTATTATTATTATTATTATTATTATTATTATTATTATTATTATTATTATTATTATTATTGCTATTATTATTATTATTATTATTATTATTATTATTATTATTATTATTATTATTATTATTATTATTATTATTATTATTGTTATTATTATTATTATTATCAATCCATGTTATTATTATTATTATTAATCCATGGAAACATTAGGGAGGTCTACTTCCTTGGACAAGATCCCTTCACCAACATCAAGGTGCTCACTTTTAAAGGTAGCAGAGGTGTTGATCTACGTCCGAGTCACTGTGTGTAGCAGAGGTGTTGATCTACGTCCGAGTCACTGTGTGTAGCAGAGGTGTTGATCTACGCCCGCGTCACTGTGTGTAGCAGAGGTGTTGATCTACGTCCGCGTCACTGAGTGTAGCAGAGGTGTTGATCTACGTCCGCGTCACTGTGTGTAGCAGAGGTGTTGATCTACGTCCGAGTCACTGTGTTAACGATATCATTTTTCGTGATTTGGATAAAGAAGATTTCAGAAAGGTGAGTAAAAATTGGATAAAATTGGGAGCCCTTCCAGGGAGAGAACAGTACCACTAAATTTCTAGATGCAGTTAAGGACTGAATCATTTGTAACTTTAAATGAGAGCATTACAGTAGTTGAATTACAGTAACTTTGAGAAATTACAGTGCTCGAGTGGAAAATGGATTCGTTGAATACTTTTACATAGACATTAAATATTTAGCACCTGCATTAATCTATAGAGTGTAATGTATTTTAAGCTGTCGGTATTTACAAATGGAATAGTTATGTTGATACTACATAAAAAATGCAGAGGCATGCATTATTCGGTGGACCCAGTTGTTTTTATATAAATTAAACCTCTTGGTTTAAATGAGATCTTCCTTGTGTCTAATAAACCCTCCTTTGAGTTATCTACATCCTTTCTTCTTTTGTGTCGACTAAAACCTTTTTTTGGGGCAAATAAAACTCTTTCTCTAATCATTTAATACTCTATTAAGTTAGCAAAATACGCAACAGTCAACTAAACAGTTCACTGAGTCAACTAAATAGTCCAGTGAGTCAACTGAACACCCCAGTGAGTCATGTAACACTCCAATGAGTCAACTAAGACCGCAATTTACTAATTTAGGAACCCAGTGGATTAAATTACATCCTCCCATTACTTAAATACTATTCTGTATCAACTGAACATTCCATTGAGTCAACTGGAATTACTACACCATCCCTGAAGTCGTAAGAAAATCCTATCCTAAATAAGAACCTAATCTTGGTCTCTGGTTAGAACTGACTTCCTAACTCAGAGCCCCTCGAGATAGTCAGTAGGATTACAACTGAACTTTGCCCTTTTTTCTTAACCCTCTGCCAAACTTCACTGGTGTTGATTATACTGGTAATTAAGTGGCTGCAAGTCACTTAAAGAATCGTGATGAATAACTCAAAGTGAAAAACAGTGAGTGAAGAGGGAGGTCTTCAATAGTTCCTGTGAGATATTATCAAAGTTTTGCCATTTACCGTCTCCGCTTTATCGTCTATTGCGCCCTTCTTCCTCTCCTCCCTCTTCAAATGTCATGGGAATTTTAATCCAAACTTCTGCACGCAGTCAAAATGAGATGGAATGAGATGATAAGTGCAAAACTTTCTCAAGGCATACATAGAAGCAGGTTGACCTGATATATCTATTATATATCTTTTGAAGAGGTACTGGTCAATCGAACTTTCACGTATTTACACACACACACACACACACACAAACATACAAACAAACACAAACAAACACACATACACACACAAGCACACACAAGCACACACACACACACACAAGCACACACACACACACACACAAGCAACACACACACGCAAAAAGACACACACAGACCGTGAAGGGAATTAACAAGGAGTCCACACTAAAATAAAAACCGTGAAGAAAACAAAGACTAACTTTTTAAGAGTATGAAGCATTGACGGGCTAATCTAAAGTGGGTAAGATTAAATATATCATAAACAAAACGAAAGAGGATTCTATGATTCAAAGTGAAACCAAATAGTCCCAGGGTTTGGGCTCCGGAGTGCTTCAGGAGACAGAGTTTCAAGCAAACTGATCACAATTGGGAAATGACTATGTTTAAAACGGACTCATCACAATAATAATAATAATAATAATAATAATAATAATAATAATAATAATAATAATAATAATAATAATAATAATAATAATAATAATAATAAGAAGAAGAAGAAGAAGAAGAAGAAGAAGAAGAAGAATTTTATGAACACAATTTCTTGACATATAATCATATAATCTGTATAAAGAAGATTCTTTCAGAAATATAACTAATATATTTATGGATTCTATTTTTTTGCATTTCTTGAAATGTATGATTTAAAATGTGGCTAAATGCACAGTATGCGTTTTATTTCTGGCTAAATATATGCCTTTATTAAATGCTAAATGTATTCATTTATCTGGGGTTAAATGTATGATAAAATTCTATCTCAATGTATGCTTTTGTCTCTGACTAAATGCTTGCCTTTTATTCCTGGATAAAATTATCATTTATCGCTAGTTAAATTTCATGTTTTTATTCCTGGATAAATTTATCATTTATCGCTAGTTAAACGCATGTTTTTATTCCTGGATAAATTTATCATTTATCGCTAGTTAAACGCATGTTTTTATTCCTGGATAAAGTTATCATTTATCGCTAGTTAAACGCATGTTTTTATTCCTGGATAAAGTTATCATTTATCGCTAGTTAAACGCATGTTTTTATTACTGGATAAAGTTATCATTTATCGCTAGCCAAATACGCGCTATCATTTGTGGGAAATTTGTTGGGAATATGATGACATTCTTGGGCTGGAGTCATCTTCCACCCACGTTAACGTCACCGTCTCAATTATCCGAGGCTTAATTACCCGATCCTCGCGTATTAGAGATTCGGTTATTAGAGATTCGAATAAATGAACCCAGATAATTCCGTGACAGAGTTAGCTGAAACTCAATTACGGTAAGTCATATTACAAAGTGACTTGATTATCACAAGTTGGAAATAAAACATTCTGCATATTTTTTTCTAGTCAGAACACGTTTGGATCGTTTTCTAGGCAGATGTAAAACACTGGCATCTTTTTCTAGGCAGATATAAAACACTGGCACCTTTTCCTAGGCAGATATAAATTACTGGCACCTTTTCCTAGGCAGATATAAAACACTGGCACCTTTTTCTAGGCAGATATAAAACACTGGCACCTTTTTCTAGGCAGATATAAAACACTGGCACCTTTTTATAGGCAGATATAAAACACTGACACCTTTTCCTAGTCAGATATAAAACACTGACACCTTTTTTATAGTCAGATATAACACCTTTGGACTTTTACTAGTCATATATAAAACATCTGGACCTTTTTCTAATCAGATATAACACTTCTGGACCTTTTTCTTCCAGTCAGATATAACACCTTTGAATTTTTCTAGTCAGATTTAACACTTTTGGGCTTTTTCTAGTCAGATATATAATATTTGCACCTTTTTCTAGTTATATAGCTTTTGCACCTTCTTTCTGAATAGAAATAAAGGCCGTTAGAATGACATTTGATGTTCATGGTGGAGAGGAAGGCGTGAATGTTGGGTGGGGAGACTAGTGAACCTACAACGCATATTTTAATCCTTCAGGGCTTCACATAATTATAGCCGCTTAATTGATAATGGCAATGAAGGCTATTAAGTGAGGTGAGGTAGACAATAGCTCGTAGCTTGTAAAATAAGATGGTTTATTTTAGCTTACCCTCGTGACACCATTGTGTAAGAGAGTGTGTGTGTGTGTGTGTGTGTTTAGTTGTCATTTGTCAAAGGCACTTGTCAATAGACACTTGGCCTGTTTGTTAGTGGGTGCGTGTATGTTGTGTGTGTGTGTGTATACTCACCTATCTGTACTCACCTATTTGTAATTGCAGGGGTCGATTCACAGCTCCTGGCCCAGGATCTTCGCTGGTAGCTACTAGATGTCGACTCTGCCTTCTCCATGAGCTTTATTGTATGTCTGTGTGTGTGTGTGTGTGTGTGTGTGCACAGACAGTCTTGCTCGTTTGGATGGAGAGAAAATCGTCAGGGTTACAACTGCCGGTTTCCGCCCCCACCCCCCTTAAAGTTCGGCTATTCCCCTGGGGATGTAACGAGGTGCCTAGCTGTAAAATAGCAGAGCAAACAGCCTGTTGGCTTACTGTGAAGCGCGAGGCTGGCACTGGTGCCACAGCCCTGGCAGCGCTGCCAGTACTTACACGATCCCGTTAAAAAGTTTATTTGGTGCAAAATGAAACATAAAGTTGTCAGCCAGCTCTTGAGACGAGGGAAAGAAAAAAAGTACACAAATATTTAGTGCTTTCTTGTAGAGTTCCTTAGAAAATCTCAGTTTTTCTGAAGTCAACTTACATTAATAATTTATTCATTGGGAAAAACTAGACTTGTTGGAGTCATACAGAGATTGATAAGGAGGTAAACAGATTAGATCCATTAAGAAGTTCTAATTCTTTGAATCAAGAGCCCTATATAAGTATCAAAATAACCCCTCCTCTTTTGAATGAACCTATAAACTATGAACCAGAAACCTTTACTTTAAAAAATATTATGCACATTAACTGTAAAATGTAGATAAAAACATGTATGCCCAGTTCAAGACATTTATTATGGAAACGTTTCGCCCAGTGGTTTCTTCAGTCAATTTCTTTTTAAAGTGGTGTTATTTCCACCAGTCTCCACATCTCCAGGTATATATTAACATGAAATCTCTCTTGTTTGAGATTCATTCATTTAGAGACTTACAGGTAAGGACCCACGAGGGGCGAGGGGGAAGCGGGGACAGACGAAGAATAGCCGGTGAGAGGAAGAACTGCAGTAGAAGAGAAAGAGGCAGGACTAAACCCAAAAGTAATGTGCTATCTTGTTTGAGATGTTTATCCAGGAAGCTTATAAGTGAAACACACTAAGACTGATTGAAAATTAGACTATCCAGAGTGGAGAAGAGGATGAGGGATTAGGGGAGAAAAAAGTACATGCTTGCCACTTTTTAAGAGGCACGTACTAGTATTTTTTTTTTTTTTTACAAATGGAGAACTGACCAGAGGAAAAGTCTCATACAAACAGAAAACAAAAACCATTACTGACGATGATATTTAAAAACGAAACCCAGAAAAATATTGTTGACAGACTTCCACGTGTATTTTAATGTGAACACAACATAATACGAATAGCAATTATAATAATATATAACTCAGTTAATTGTAATAATACTTGTAAAAAAAAATAGAACTCTTAATAAGCAGACATAGAGGGGTTGAAAAACGCTAGTTGACGACAATGTAATTTTTCTCATGAACGTAATTCTTGACCTTGCTAGTGATGACGGTGTCTGTCTGATTTTGAAAGTGAGTCTTAGAATACTGACAAAAATCATCTCATGATAGAAATCGAAAATGAATTCAGGCAAATACTTTCTGGGTCTCAAAGTTAAACTGGTGTCAGGTATTGTTATGTTGCACGTTTGGTCTGGTTCTACTTACTTATTATTGCTCCAAAGCATGACCTGTATCCTCTCCTTCAAAATACTGAAAAAAAATAGCTCTAGAAACCATTCACGTGGAGCTAGGCTACCTAATTCGAAGGTTTCATAAGACTGATACACAAATGCATAAAGTTAATGTTTACATTTTTTTCCAACATAATATAACGTCGTAGTCAGAAGTGGAGAAATAATTTTGAGGTGATTAGTCCCTAAACCTTGATATAAAGCTGATACCTAAGCCTTGTACATGTCTTATTCATCAGGTTGTTGGTATAATTTACAGGCTGATACCTAAGCCTTGTACATGTCTTATTCATCAAGTTGCTGGTACAATTTACAGGCTGATACCTAAGCCTTGTACATGTCTTATTCATCAAGTTGTTGGCTCAATTTACAGGCTGATACCTAAGCCTGGTACATGTCTTATTCATCAAGTTGTTGGCTCAATTTACAGGCTGATACCTCACTGCTCTTCAGAACTTTTATTCTCAATAAAGCCGTTTCGAATCGGCTCTCCTCATTGCTGCCGGCCGCGAGGAGGTCGATTCGAAGCGGTGCGCAGTCGAGGAGACTTTGAGTTAGAGAAGAATTCCCAAATGTCTGCAAAGAACCGGAAAAAATGAGAAAATAATAAGAAAAACAACGATAGCTCGATATTAACCATAAGATATCTCACCTCGATGGGAATACCTCATAAATTCTTTGCGAACATTCGTTTTAAATTATCTTTTATCAGAGGGTCGAGGGTGATTAGAGTTTCCTTCCATTTATAACTCACGTGTATTTTACTTTTATTTTGGCCCACGAGTATTAAGTTATATTTTCTTTGTAAGGTAATTGCGAAGATACATGCGATTTGCATGATCAAAGGAGTATTATGAACCTCTTTCCCCTTTGTGTCTCAATATTTCTTAAATATTTTAATACTCCTTAACATGAATTTAAATATCAGTAAGAATTTATGGCTGAAAACCACACGCAATTTCTTTCCTTCTGTGCTGTATCGCCTTTAAGAAAATGTATTTTTAAATAACATCCCCAAATGCAAAAATATATACTGTACATGTTATAAAAAAATTTGTTTTTATTATTTATCATTAGCTAATGCTTCTAAGCGGAAAGTATTTTTAAATAGTAATGCTCTTCTAAATTATAAGTGACGTGGTGGAAATGACAAATTTTTATTTTAATCTAGGTAAATGAACATTTGCAACGCTCCAAACATTACATTTAGGTTAAGTTTCGTTTGCCAAGACCGTCTTCAAGCCTGGCGAGCTAAACGTATCTAAAATATTTAGGACGTTGCATAGATGTCCTCTTAGGTAAATCGATTGTGGGTGTATTTATAGCTATCGTACGTGATTTTGTAAATGGTCCACGTGGGACCGAAACGTCGTGGTAAACTCCTCTTTATGTGTGGGTTATTTGTGTATTGTTCCAGTCACGGTATTGTGCCTGGAACAATACATTTATTATTTTCCCTAGATCAGTCTTAATTTATCATGTTGTATGCTGTTCTCTAAACTAATACCTCATATAAGCCACAGATTAAGTAAATGATTGAATTAATATTGGGAATGTATGTAATTAATAGCTAGATATGTTTCAATTAAGCCTTAATTTATTTCTAAAGTATACAATCAAAGTTGGTGAAATATTTGTTACATTTTACTGAGCAAATATTATTACGTTACTTCGTAACGTAAGGTAACTTCGTTACCTTCCCTTATGATCATTGTTGTACTGAAATCTCCAAGTTATAGCTGACAAATTTCAGCACTGATGTATCCTATGTATCCACTTTTGTTAATTAAAAAAATAAGGGATTAATTATTGTGAGTTCAGTCTAGCAGTGGTTCGCTAACTAATTTTAATTAGGCACTATTGACTCGATATTAGTACAAATACATAAATTTTTGAGGAAATCCCTTAGAAATTGTCCACACAAATTCAAGTTTATATTGGAAATGGGGAACGAGTAGTTAAAAGAAGCACTATTTTCAATCGGTAAATCTTACAGAACAAACAAAAGAAAGAAGGAACACTGCAGCAGGCCTCCTGGCCCATACTTGGCAGGCCCTTGTCAAACTCAAACCTAATAACAAAAAATAACGCCAGAGCCATTATTAATGTTACCCATGGCACGAAGCTTATTACTTTGGTCTTCTGTCGACAATGTTGATGCGTAATCACAATCCTCCTACTGAGGTGGATTTTTTGTCACGACTTACCCGCATATCATAGATGAAATCGAACGATGCTTCAGTCATATTGTTTCATGCTGCTTCATCCGTAATTTGTGAGTCATTTGCAAGCTGTTCCAGGTGCGAACAATCCTTTATGATTTTAAAGAATAGTTTCAAAATATTTGCCGTATAAGAATATTTCCATATTTTGAATTCAGGTAACAGGAAGTTAAACGTCTTTGTAAGAAACGGTTTGTCTTCAGCCATTTATGAAGATATATTTCTGGTAGCGTAGCAATGGAGAAGTGAACACAATTCCTAGGAACTTTCTCAATATATTTCAACAACATAAAATGTCTCATTAGCCTCTTCGATGTATGCTTGAAATTTTCCTGCTTAAATTCTTAATGATGGAGTAAAATGATCTAAAGGCCATATTATAACTCGGGGAAAATGGATTTTCTTGAGGCTTTCTCATAAAAATTTATTGATACATTAGTGTATGTAATAACGTCTCGTATGATGGGCGAGTTCTGATCTGATAATTAAACTGACATTGTCAGTGGACCTTAACACCGTCGTCCCTGTGGGTTGCCGAGTCAGTGGACCTTAACACCGTCGTCCCCGTGGGTTGCCGAGTCAGTGGACCTTAACACCGTCGTCCCTGTGGGTTGCCGAGTCAGTGGACCTTAACACCGTCGTCCTCGTGGGTTGCCGAGTCAGTGGACCTTAACACCGTCGTCCCTGTGGGTTGCCGAGTCAGTTAAACTTTACAGTTCGCAAATCTTCCTTAGTTTCACTATGGAATATTCTTATTATTTGCGATAATCTGAAATCTCGCCTTTAATGTTTTATTAATGTTGGTAGAATTACCGACATGTTAAGCAAAAGGACACAAGTGTAACTAATGTGACATTTTATTGTGGGAACGTTTCGCTCTCCAGGAGCTTTGTCAAGCCGTTACAAACAATACATGGACACAGAGGGTATAGTATATAGGCTTTGAGTGAGGTGTAGTACTAGTGGAGGTGGTAGTAGTAGTTATACATTGGAAAAGTCAACATATTTTTATATGCTACGCAAGCCATAGTTTTTGTAACCTTTTCACTAATGTACCAGCTAACTTTTCCATCACATGTATAACTACTACTACTACTACTACTACTTCCACTAGTACTACACCTCACTCAAAGCCTATATATACCCTGTGTTTCCATACATTGTTTGTAACGGCTTGAGAAAGCTCCTGGAGAGCGAAACGTTGCCACAGTAAAATGTCGCATTAGTTGCACTTGTGTCCTTTCATTGAACATAATGATGTTCTTTGATTCAGGCTTGATAAGGCCCTACTATTTCAGACGATTTTGTAAACTCTGTGGTTTAGTTGGTGTGGTTGGCGGTGGTGGTCATACAATAAAAAGGGAGGTCACCAAATTGGTTGCCAGCACTGTTTACCATCAATCATTGCGACAGTTGTACCTGGAGACATGATGAAAATTAGACACATATGCAACATCTGGGTATCTTTATTGAAGACGTTTCGCCCTCCAGTGGCTTTATCAATACGAATTCTAGGACATAATTGGAAGACAATAGAACTATATACAAAACATGAGGTAATCAGTCCCTCAGCCTTGGAGGCGAAACGTCTACAATAAAGATACCCAGATGTTGCATATGTGTTTAATTTTCTTCTTGTCTGCATTGTATACCATTCATGTGCACTCGGAGATATTGCAGAGACTGACAACAAGTGAAACTAAATGAATCTTGGAAATAAGCGACTTATATCTCTCAGTAGAGCCATGCAATGTCTCACTAAAAAAAATTCACATTATTGTATAATTAGCTAAATTAAATTAAGGTTAATTGGGTTTGAAGCCTATCGACTACATGTTAGGGTCATTACGGTTTCATATTACCTATCCACCACCAGTTAAAAATAATTTAAAAATAGGGCTTAAAGGAAATTCTTAGTGTGTTATACGCTGAGAGACATAAACCTGAGTATATATTCTTATGATTAATTATCTATTGTGTTAACAACATTACTGAAGTTATTAATATTTCATTTAACATTTCAACCAAGAAGAAATTAACAGTTTAAATAAAAATGCTTCTTAAATAACTTAATGCTTATAATTTTCTTAAGAGAAAATTTAATAGAACTCGCAATATCATAATAAATCTTTGCTATGAGTAAACATTACTTACAAACAAAAAATATACAGTGGACCCTCGGTTTTCGTTGAAAATTCTTTCCAGAATGCTGTTTGAGTGCCATTACCGAACGAATTTGTTCCCATAAGGACAAATGTAAATTAGATTAGTCATTTCAGACCCCCAAAAATACACTTACAAAAGCACTTACGAAAATACACTTACATAATTGTTCAAGTTTGGAGGTGAACGAAAACCGAGGTTCACTGTAATTATTTTTGCAGCTATAAGTCATCTAACTATAAGTTCATTTCCTGTAATTTCCTATTCTATTAACATCAGTCCCTCTAATTCCTAATTACATTGAGTATATTTCCTCAGTTCGCATTCAAGGAGAGGGTAAACAGTGAGGTCTCTGGGAGACTGTTATTGGGCTCCTCCAGTAATTATGTCATCAACGTTGATAATATTGATATTCAATACAAACTTCACATCCTGAGACCACACGAAGAGACAGACAAGATAAGGTTGCTGGTGAGTTGCAGAAAGACACAAAATGACGTCTTTATCCCTACTACGTTTCACCTGAAACTTCATCGAGCAGGTGAAACGTCGGGCTAATAAATTTCTCATTTTATTATATATATAAATTTTTTTTAATAATGCATTTGTTTTTCTGATTTAACAGAGTATTGGAACCGTTTAACTATTCGGCGCTTTAACATAAACAGCTGTGGGCACTATCAGCTTGATACTATTGCAGATTTGTAACTTTCGTTACTATCTAATATTACAGATACTATGATCTTCAGTGCAACAAAAACAATTCAGAGTCAATTGTTTACATATCCCAAAGCAAATCAAATTGTTTTTCCATATTATTAGCCATATATCAAAGCAAATTTAGACGAAAGAAAAAATAGCTCCACTATTTAAGTCGAGAGAGATACAGAGCTATTAACAAGGAAATCACCTCTTAGGGAGAGAGACACGAACCTTCAGGAAAGGAAACAGCACCTGGTTATAAACCCTTCAACGCTCTTTACGGCATTAAGGTGACCAAGTATGTACAGGGAAGTGTACCTGAGTAAGGATTATGTGACACATTAACGTGATTTTGAGCGAAGAGCCAATGTAGTTTTTTTTGAGGAATGGCAAAGGTAGGTACTATCATCCTTTCACGAGTGAGTGAACGTACCAATATATAAGATATGCTCTGCAAATTATCTTCGTTGTTTATATATATATATATATATATATATATATATATATATATATATATATATATATATATATATATATATATATATATATATATATATATATATATATATACGTATATGGTTCTGTTTTCGTCTCATGAACATGAAGTATGGCAGACAGCTCTTAAAGCCTTCTGCTTACATTCAGTATACGCTTATCTTAATTTTTCTGTTTGTTTCTTAGTTTCTGTTTCTGTAATATTTTCATTTCCAATTTAGAAGGCTTGGTCTGAGACCTGGCCGCGGGGGAAATGATCCCTATGTTGCTTCGCATTGTTATGCAACCGAAAGACGTTGCATGACTTGCTGTAACATATATTATAAGGATATGTTTACTTGTCTGCTGGCAGACAAGTACAGAATAAAAAATAAAATTAGAACAAAAAATACGCGTCGAATTCAGGCAATTCCGATTATTCGATTTGGCACTGATAAAAACATACATAAAAAGTCAGAATTCAGTTCAACGGCAAAGTGAGACGAGAAAAAAAATATAAAAAAAGGAAAGATAATGAAAACTAGTACAACTTTAATAGATAAATTTTAATTTTGCCTTAAGGGCGGCCTAGCGTGTGCTCTTGAAATTCCCAGAAGCAGCTTTTCCCCAAAAAATCTTTTTAACTTTAAAGAATCAATATAAAAAATCAGTTTTAATGGTAAATTTTAGGGAATCAAAACTTCACTCATTTCAGTTTTTAATGGGAACTTTATTAGATTCGATAATTTCTAAAGCCTCATCAAGGCTCGATGATGGTCCTGGATAAAGCGAAACGTCATCAGTTGCTTCGTCACTATGATGTGGGTTAATTTTATAAAATCCCAGCTACGGTATTTTGACATTTAAAGGTCATTCAACTATTTTTTAGCTGTTGAAACCTACAAACTGATGCATGAAGACAAAAATGTGCAATGATCTTTTATTTTACTGCAATTAATATATTTTTTTCCATTTCCTTACATATAAAACTTTTAGCCATTTTTCTCACTAGAAAATTCCGTTAAAAGGCACAGGTTTCCTACCATTGAAGTTTTGATGATATGACAGACTGAATTATTATGACACAGACTGAATTATTATGACAGACTGAATTATTGTGACAGACTGAATTATTGTGACACAGACTGAATTATTATGACACAAACTGAATTGTTATGACACAGACTGAATTATTATGATACAGACTGAATTGAGAAATAAATCAGAGAATTTTGATGTTTTCTTTGTGCTGCTTTGGCCTGGTTACTAGGAAGCCTAGGCGACTTAATTATTACTTGACATAGTTACTAGGTGACCTAGTCATTACGTGGCCTGTTAATTACCATGTGACTAATTATGAGACACCTTTCTAGGCTGTTATTTTACTTTGCCCCAGATCGAATCTTCAAAAAATAATTGAAGAGAGAGTGCTTTTAGATATACGCATATATATATATATATATATATATATATATATATATATATATATATGGCAGCCAAAAGCGTCCAGATGGTATCACCCTTCAAGCCTGGACAGACGGCAAGCAGGTGGTGTGGGACTACACATGTGCATCTACCTTGGCTGATACCTATCTCCAATACACCAGGGAGGAAGGAGGGGCAGCTGCCACCTTCAGGGAGTCCCAAAAGTCGAGAAAATATAATATGTTTGTTCCCATAGGCTCGGAGACCCTTAGCTCATGGGGAAAGAGTGCATCTAAGTTCCTCAAGGAGCTGGGCAAAAGACTCAACAGGGCAACTAGGAATCCCAGGGCAGCTAGCTTTCTGTTCCAGCGACTCAGCGCTGCTGTTCAGAGGGGTAATGCATGCTGTATTCTGGGCACGCGCCCCAGCTCTGAGGAGCTGGATGAGATTTTCGCATTATCAGTAACAGGCATGTAACAGTGTGTACTGGACATGTATCTCTCGCACCTCGTGTACTGTATATGCCATCTTTATATCAACAATATACATATATATATATATATATATATATATATATATATATATATATATATATATATATATTATATATATATATATATATATATATATATATATATATATATATGGTAATGAGTACCAACCACAATTAACATCAGTGTTTCCTGACTTGCAAATGTCTTTCTCTTTGATTTACCCTTACAATAATTTAAATCAGATTCATAAAACTTTAGTGAATGTATTCAAGGATTTCTCTCGGTGTTTGCACAAAGGATCTGGTGAAAAGAAATTCAAATTCTGTTAAAGTCTCGAGGGGAAACTGTGATGATTTTTCGTTTACAATAACTCAAGTTCCTTCGTTCAGTTAATTCCTGTCAACATTCACATGAAATATAAACATCTGGTTGTACTTGGTTAGTCTTGTCAACATTTTTTTGTCAACTTTTTCATTAATATTTTCATCAGGTTTCTTTAAGTTTTATATTGCCTATTTAATTAAAAGAAATATTAATGCAACAGGTGTTTTACTGTTGTTTTAAGGACAATATTTATGTATATAGTATCATTTGTCTCTCCGTAATGGAGAAATGGCATGCAGAAAGCTCTATTATAAATCTATTTTATATGGTGCGATTATTTGCTAATGCAGTTACAAAAAGGGCATCCAAAATTATCACGTGCTATTTAATTTTGGGTTTATTTCTTCAATCGCATTTGCAAAAAAAAAAAAAATCGCACTGTACTGAAGAGCTCTAAAAGATAATTGATTGTTTACTCAGATTTCAATTAGAATTTAACAGATTTTCTTCCAAAACAGAGAATTTACGTCGGAATGTAAATCGTCGATTTTCTGAGAGTTCAAAGAAAATATGTTTATACAAGAGTCAGGCTGAGAGAGAAGACTTTCTTGGGATTATTAATCCGTGATGGTTATAAACACAACATGAACCAGGAAGAGAAAAATAATGTCGCTTTCTCTTCATGGATAGTTCATTCCTCTTTCCAGGATGCGACCCAGAGCAGCCACGCTACCTTCTACAGACAAGATAAAAGAATCCGTTTCCGAACGAGGGCGGTTCTGTGTTTACTAAGATACTTGTAAAAACAAGAGAGAAGTCGGAACGCATGACCGTGTATGAGGAAGATAAGCAAGAACATGTTGGCAGTATATCTTAGTTCCAGTAAAGATATGAGGGAAGGAGATACGCATGTTGTTCAATTAGTAAAGATGAGAATATTGATGAAGAGGGAGGAGACTTCACGAGAGAGAGAGAGAGCAAATGAGGAAATCAGAGAAAGAAACAGCGGGATACAGACAAATAAAAGAAAGAATGAGACAGACAGAGACAAATTAATAGACGGAAATGAACTACAGACAAACACGACAAAGAAATAATGAGTTACAGAGTAAAGAGAAAGAGCAAAAATAATGAGCAATAGACAAATAAAAGAAACTGATCTACAGACAAATAGAGAGAAATAAGAGAGAAAAAAGAACTAGCTACACACGCTCTATATCAAGTATGAAGTCTTTTACAATAATAATGAAACAACTTAAAGAATATTCCATAAACCAGAGGACAATAGTTTTTAATAAAAAGTAAAAAAGAAAAGAAAAAAAGTTCAGCTATTTAATAGAATTCTCTCAAAGCATCAGTATAAAAGATATTATACAAACAATTCTTAGGAATTCACAAGACTTTAATAATTATCGCAATGTGACAAAAACTTCTCTTTTGAAAAAAAAAAAAAAACTCGGAGTGGTCATGTCAAATAAGAATGAATCTAGATATTGTGTACGTTAATTAAAATGACACAAGTGCAACTTTTGCGACATTTTATTATGGCAACGTTTCGCTCTCCTGGAGAGCGAAACGTTGCCATAGTAAAATGTCCCATTAGTTGCACTTATGTCCTTTTACTTAATAAGTGTTGGTAATTCTACCAGCATTAATACAATATTGTGTACGGTTGTGTCTTTGATGGTATGACTGTGTTGATCTGTGTGTTGGAGGACGCCAGATAGAGCCCAGTATACTTGCTTCACAATTTTTATTCTTCCGTGATAGTGTAAATTTCTCTTTTATATATGCAAGTTTTTTTTGTTAGGCCTAAAACAGAAGGCAAGAATTGGGAGGGGATGAGCTGATGTAGACGAGTGCAGCGAGAAAGATCATGGGTAGACAGGAAGGCAAAGAGGCTGTTTTCATAAGTGTTCATATGTACATGTTTTAGGGAACCTAAGTAACTTAAACGTTCACAGCAGCCTGACTGTTTAGAAACCAGGGTGGAATCAGCGGACGGAGGATCGAGCCTGCTCTACTTAATCTAAATGATCCACACCGATTTAGCGCTTCACGTAAATATTACTAACACAGTAGCTCAATAAGAACGTTCCAATTTACACGAGCACATCATGTAAATGCCTTAATTTACTAGGTACCTGAGAGTAAGTTCAAACCAGGAAAATATTTCAAATACATATAACTTGCCCAAGGTAGTTGCAGTAAGAGTCAAATTCCACTGTTGTCTGACCTCAGGGCATTCCAAGGAAGAAAACTTGTATATATATATATATATATGTTACAACATGAATTTTTATTTTGACTGGTCACAAGAAATTTCACCAGCAAATTCTTGCCAATATAAACTCAAATTCATGAGTGCTGAAAGCTAAACTTTATGTTATCGAGATTTACGCTACCAAATTATAGTTTAGAGGTTGGCTTGAACTTCGCTGGACCACTCAGAGGTAAATACAACGCTCAGGAGACTCAGCTGTTTTATTGATTACAAACACTGTTTAGACTCACTTGGCATTGTAGGGTACATCTGGAAGCGTCCCATTATGTCCTTGAATTTGTATTGATAAAGCCACTGGAGGGCGAAACGTCCACAAATAAAGACACCCAGATGTTGCACATGTGTATAATTCTTAATCTTGTCTGAATTGTATACAATTCATGTACAGCTAATGGAGAGTAGTGAATATTTTCATTTTTGGGTTATCCTACCTTGGTCAGTGATGGTCGTTGTGCAAAAAAAAAAAAAAAAAAAACAGATTCAGCGCGAGAGGTGAGAATGTTGTTACGTGGTTAGCGGGAATCTGGAGCCAAGACGGCCGCACTACCCAAAGATGTGTGATTATGTTAATAGACTACTTGTATTTACTATTAGAAGGAAGTAACTGGAGTCGATAGGTTATTCTGCAGCTCTTATATCATTAGTAAATCCTCACTCTGTTCTCCATACTAGACAATGCATATATATGCATCAAAGACCATGCTGAGAAGGATGACAAAATTCAACCATTGCATATGGAATCTTACATACGAAGAAAAACTGAAAACAATAACCCAACACTCTCTTAAAAGCAACAGAAAGGGGGAGACATTATTGAAATATACAAGTGAAAGACAAAGTTAAACAAAGAACTCGGAACAATGGAAGCAAGTTGGATAAAATCCTATTTGGAAAGGATATAGGTAAATACTACTGACATGTAGTGTCACTGAAGAAAATACCGTTGGTAGAAAGGTTGTCTTTGAGAAAAGCCTGTCTACCATGGGAGAGAAACATTGTACTTGGGAAGGGCGTGCCTAGCATGAACCAGCAGCACTAGTGCGGTACTTCTCCATATTCATAATTTTATATTCTTACGTAGTTGAAGAAATGAGGAATGCTACACCGACAACACCGAAGAAGAAACATATTTCCAGGCGTCGTGAGGAGAGTAATTCCAGCAAGAGTGGATAATTTGTTTGCTACGAGAGTGCCACTAACATATTGTTCTGGCACGAGCTGAAACTGACCATTTCATCACTGAGGATTTGTATTGCAAATGCGGAGCCCTCGTGACAGGTGGGAAGTGTTTGGTGGTGGTTGATTGAATATGGGGTTGTGAGGCCACCTTGATGAAGAAGAACAGGGAGGGAGGGAGAAATGGGAGGAGGGTGAAGGCATGGAGGAAAAGGAGGAGAGGGAGAGAAAGACGATTAGTAAATAATCTCGAGATCACGGAAGAGGAGAAGCTGACCAAAGAGCATATTTTCCCCACAGAGAAGCTGACCAAAGAGCATATTTTCCCCACAGAGAAGCTGACCAAAGAGCATATTTTCCCCACAGAGAAGCTGACCAAAGAGCATATTTTCCCCACAGAGAAGCTGACCAAAGAGCATATTTTCCCCACAGAGAAGCTGACCAAAGAGCATATTTTCCCCACAGAGAAGCTGACCAAAGAGCATATTTTCCCCACAGACAACGTAGATCAAATTAAAACGATCCCAAATGGATGGATAGGAGAGTAAAATATTTCTTAGGAGCGAAGACAGGAACTTACATCATCAAAAATGAAAAAGTTACCTTAGAGAAAACAGATATGCTTGTAAAACTAGTAACATAAACAACGCTTTTGTTATTCATCATTCTGGATGCAAAACAGTGGAGAGCGGAGGCATGTGAGAGCTTGTGTAATGCAAAAGCATTCCTCCTTCAAATTCAGAAATGGAAATACGAAGAGGCTCTTAGAAAAAAGACAATTACCACTCCTCCCTTGGTGCGCGCGTCGCGGTGAGAAGAAAAGTGCGTCAGGTCATTTTTGTTAGGGGGCTTCCTGTATACTTTAAAAGGAAAAAAATAGCACTGCCCGCTGCCCGGAAACTTGCAGAGGACATCAGTGAAGAAGAGTTTGATCCCACTTTCAACCTCCAGAGTGAACTTGATGGTGGGCACAGCTGAATTGATCCTGCCGTAGTTCATGGATTATCTAAGCCCCAAGGTGATTATATATATATATATATATATATATATATATATATATATATATATATATATATATATATATATATAATATATATATATATATATATATATATATATATATATATATATATATTACGCATGCATTTGCAGAGAGAGAGAGAGATAGAAGAGTAGAGAAAGAGTGGAGAGGGGGGAGGAGACGCAGGAGGGAGAGGGCTGTCTTGCACATGATAAATGGCCGGGGGCACAAAAACGGGAAGAGGCAGTTGGAACTCACAAAAATGTTAAGAGGCAGATGGAGGGCAGCATCCGTTGTCTCTGATGCTGAGAATTATTAA
The DNA here is from genome assembly GCA_009830355.1 of Cherax destructor. Taxonomy (NCBI): domain Eukaryota; kingdom Metazoa; phylum Arthropoda; class Malacostraca; order Decapoda; family Parastacidae; genus Cherax; species Cherax destructor. The sequence continues at coordinate 97,934 of WNWK01004572.1, read as the reverse complement.
TATTGTTGAACACAACCTCCAGACACACGATACTTATCTTAAGCCTCTTTGATATTAAAAGTAATACAGCCGATACGTTATAATGCAGTATTTTCTTATCATTTTATTTTCATTCTTCTTCTTCTTCTTCTTCTTCTTCTTCTTCTTCTCTTCTTCTTCTTCTTCTTCTTCTTCTTCTTCTTCTTCTTCTTCTTCTTCTTCTTCTTCTTCTTCTTCTTAATATTATTATTATTATTATTATTATTATTATTATTATTATTATTATTATTATCATTATTATTATTATTATTATTATTATTATTATTATTATTATTATTATTATTATTATTATTATTATTATTATATAATATAATAATATTATTATTATTGTTGTAATTATATTTATTGGGTAGGGTTAAATTCGTGGAAGTCATATAGTGCCTGGAAAACGGGAGACAGTCAGCTTTGATTCAAGAACAGGAAGAGTAGCTCCAATTTAGTAGATACTTAGATGGAAAGAAATGGATAAAGACAGAAATACAGTGACAACTTTTCGCCCAAACAGTGGGATTTATTAAGCCACAAAAAAACAATCACCTTAGACTGCATTTGTGTCTTTATCCACTAAGATATTTATTAAATAATAATTTTAAGATGAACTCTGCTCTTATTCTACTTTGTATTTCGAAATGTCTGAGGTGGACATTATTAGTTACATTTAGTCGCTAGAATAATAATTTATTTTCTAAGCTGGCTGCAAGCCTGTGTACTCACCTATTTGGGTTTACAGGGATCGAGCTAGAGCTCCGGGTCCACTATGAGGTGATATTTATGTATAAAGGACAAAAAGGCACAATACATTTACCGGAACAATACACAAATAACCCACACTTAGGAGAAAGAAACTTATAACGACGTCTCGGTATGACTTGGACCATTTACTAGCCACACACTAACAGACGAAGGTAAGAGAGAGTATATATAAGAGAGGAGGGTAGAGACGGAACAAAGAGAGGAGGAAGAAAGAAGGTTTGTTTGCAATCGTGTCATTACGATTTCGTGAGTCATGATGACGGCTTCGATGGGACTTGAGCTACAGTTCGTCATGGCCACGCTGGAGGGAGATTCATCTGTAAAAACTTGCATTTGTGGTCACAGTGTGACCCATGCTAACCTCCCTATGGTATGTATGTATATGTATATATATATATATATATATATATATATATATATATATATATATATATATATATATATATATATATGATATATCTTGTGGATAATTGTGGGACCCATTGCCTCAGAGAAGTGGATAAAAAGGCTTCAAGGAAGAATATTTAGATTTCTTTCTGAAGCCGTTTGAATATTCCACTTCCCTACCACCCCATCTTTTTATACAAACTTTATTTCAAGACAAAATACATAGGGAGTAAAACAACATAGAGAACAACTCAGAGCTACATGTCAAATACTTCGTCCAGCTCCCGGCAGTGGGCCGCGTGCCCAGAACGCTGCAGGCATTTTCCTCTGGATCGCAACACTGAGTCTCTGAAAGAGGAAGCTGGTCGCCCTGTGGTCCTTGGTTTCTATGATGAGTTTTCCACCCAGCTCCTTGAGAAACTTTAGAGCATATATATATATATATATATATATATATATATATATATATATATATATATATATATATAAATCTTATTGTAGCCAGCTAGCCTAGTGGATTACGCGCTGGCATGTAGTTTTACGACTTACTTGCCGAGAGTTCAATCCCCGTCCGTACCGGGGTTTGGTTGAGGTAGTGCTGGTAGTGATATTTATACATGAGAATGAACGTCTCATATGATTGTTTTCGTGAGTTTTAAGCAGCAAGTGACAGAGAATTAATTGGCGTGATTGAAATACTTTATACACAGCCTATGGTCCTGCAGAGCATCTCTGCATATATGGAAAACTTGAGGAAATTAAAACTTTATCAGAGAATAAAACAAATTCTAACCACACAATAGAGCGAAAAACTGATGTGAATGATCTGGGAGTGACGATGTCAGAGGATCTCATCTTCAAAGACCACAACAATGTATCTGCCTCATCTACTAGAAAAATGATAGGATGGATAATGAGAGCCTTCAAAACTAGGGAGACAAAATCGCTTGTTCTCTCAAGGCTGGAATACTGCTGTAAACTAACTGCCCCTCTTCAAGGCAGGCGAAATTGCTGACCTGGAGAGTGTACAAAGAACTTTCACGGCACACATAAGTTCGATAAAGCACCTAAATTACTGGGAACGGTTGAAGTCCTTTGATTTGTATTCCCTGGAATGCAGGCGAGAAAGATAAATGTTAATATACACCTGAAAAATCCTAAAGTGATTAGTACCAAACTTGCACACGAAAATCATTCCCTACGAAAGCAAAAGACTTGGCAGGAGATGCAACATTCCCTCAATGAGAAACAGGGGCGCCAAGAGTACACTAAGAGACAACACATAAGCGCCAGGGGCCCAAAACTGTTCAACTGCCTCCCGGCATACATAAGGGGGATTACCAATAGACCCCTGGCTGTTTTCAAGAAGGCGCAGGACAGACTTAAAGTCAGTACCTGATCAGCCGGGCTATGGTTCGTATGTCGGTTTACGTGCGGCCAGCAGTAAAAGCCTGGTTGATCAGATCCTGATCCACCACGAGGCCTGGTCTCAGACCGGGCAGCGGGGGCGTTGACCCCCGAAACCCTCTCCAGGTAAACTCCCTGACCAGAATAGAGCCCAGGTCCTTCGGTTGCGAGCCAGAAGCACTACCACTGAGTTACATGTGCATACTTATACCGAGGAGATCTTACCGCACTGCTAAAGTCATCTTAACTCTCCTTTAAGAAGAGTGCAGGAAATGGAGTCATAAAAGTTATATCTCCTAAAGAGATTACATTCCCTCGCTCTCTTCTCTACACACTGTACACTCATCTCCCTCCCCTCTTCAGTGTCTCTCACTCACATCTCCAGCAATTTCTCTCATCCACTTTCCCCAACGATCGCTCTCTCACTCCCACCCATCTTCCTCACCATCTCCCCCACCCTTATTCCCCCACCAATCTCACCAATCTTGCTCACCAATCTCCCACACCACTCCCCTACCTATCTCCCTCACCCATCTCCCCTACACGCCTCCACTATCCATCTTCACCACAGCGAAATGTTCGTGGGAGATACGAATAAGGGTAAAGGTGATTTAATTTGAGGAAATGTTCTTTTTTTTTAATAAACTGAAGGAGAAGTGAACCAGTGAGAGTTGAAATAGCGAGGTAAAAAGAAGGCAGCTGGCACCAGGAAGTGGCGTTCCCATATGGACGTGACGGATGGTCTAACAATAATAATTCACATTATTATTATTGTTGTTATTATTTCCATTATTAATTTTATTTCAATATTATTATTATTATTATTATTATTATTATTATTATTATTATTATTATTATTATTATTATTATTATTATTATTATTATTATTATTATTATTATCTTTACTGTTATTATTTTTATTGTTTTTTTGACGTTTAAGTTTATATTATTATTATTATTATTATTATTATTATTATTATTATTATTTATTATTATTATTATTATTATTATTATTATTATTATTATATTTTTTATTAACACATCTGCCGTTTCCCACCAAGGCAGGGTGGCCCGAAAAAGAAAAACTTTCATCATCATTTACTCCATCACTGTCTTGCCACAGGGGTGCTTTACACTACAGTTATAATACTCCTTCAGAGTGCAGACACTGTACTTCCCATCTCCAGGACTCAAGTCCGGCCTGCCGGTTTCCCTGAATCCCTTCATAAATATTACCCTGCTCACACTCCAACACCACGTCAAGTCCTAAAAACCAATTGTCTCCATTCACTCCTGGAAGTCCACGTCCCTTGCACACAAAACCTCTTTTACCCCCTCCCCCCAACCTTTCCTAGGCCGACCTCTACCCGCCTTTCCTCCACTACAGACTTATATACTCTCGAAGTCATTCTATTTTGCTCCATCCTCTCTACATGTCCGAACCACTTCAACAACCCCTCCTCAGCTCTCTGGATAATAGTTTTTGTAATCCTGCACCTCCTCCTAATTTCCAAACTACGCATTCTCTGCATTATATTCACACCACACATTGCCCTCAGACATATCTCCACTGCCTCCAGCCTTCTCCTTGTTGCAACATTCATCACCCATGCTTCGCACCCACATAAGAGCGTTGGTACAACTATACTCTCATACATTTCCCTCTTTGCTTCCATGGAAAAAGTTCTTTGCCTCCACAGACTCCGAAGTGCACCACTCAACTTTATCCCTTCGTCAATTCTATGATTCAACTCATCTTTCATAGACCCATCTGCTGACACATCCACTCCTAAATATCTGAATACATTCACCTCCTCCATACTCTCTCCCTCCAATCTGATATCCAATCTTTCGTTACCTATTTTTTTTATCCTCATCACCTTTCCTATATTCACTTTTAATTTTCTTCTTTTAAATACCCTACCAAACTCATCCGCCAACCTCTGCAGCTTTTCTTCAGAATCTCCCAAAAGAACAGTGTCATCAGCAAAGAGCAACTGTGACAACTCCCACTTTGTGTTAGATTCTTTATCTTTTAACCCCACACCTCTTGCCAACACCCGAGCATTCACTTCTCTTACAACCCCATCTATAAATATATTGAACAACCACGGTGACATCACACATCCCTGCCTAAAGCCTACATTTACTGGGAAATAATCTCCCTCTCTCCTACACACTCTAACCTGAGCCTCCTTATCCTCTTAAAAACTTTTCACCGCTTTCAATAACCTACCTTCTATCCACCCTGTCATACGCATTTTCCAAATCCATAAATGCCATAAAAACCTCTTTACCCTTATATAAATACTATTCATCTATATGTTATTATGTAAACACTTGGTCTACACACCCCTACCCTTCCTAAAGCCTCCTTGTTCATTTGCTATCCTACTCTCCGTCTTACTCTTAATTCTTTCAACAATTACTCTACCATACACTTTACAAGGTATACTCAACAGACATTTCCCCATAATTTTTGCACTCTCTTTTGTCCCTTTGCCTTTATACAAAGGAACTATGCATGTTCTCTGTCAATCCCTAGGCACTTTACCCTCTTCCATACATTTATTAAATAAAAGCTAAAATCACTCCAGAACTATATCCCCACCTGCTTTTAACATTTCTGTCTTTATCCCATCAATTCCAGCTGCTTTACCCCCTTTCATTCTACCCACTGCCTCACGCACTTTCCAAACACTCACAACTGGTTCCTCCTAACTCCTACAAGATGTTATTCCTCCTTGCCCTATACACGAAATCATTATTATTATTATTATTATTATTATTATTATTATTATTATTATTATTATTATTATTATTATTATTATTATTATTATTATTATTATTATTGTTATTATATAACTGAGAACCATGAAGACTGCTATGGCTAATTCTAAATCAGTGTGACCTCTCGTAGACTACTGTGATAACCCGTAGGAACCACTGTGACCTAGTGTGGCCCATTGTGACTGAATGTGGCCGGCTGTGGACCACCCATCTAAAGTCCACAATAAGGTGTGGCTGAGGTGGGCTCCCAGGCACTATGTCTCTTCATTAAGGCGGTGATTTCCAAAGGATAACACAAAGGTAGATATATCGCCTGCCATGGGTGTTCCTAGTACCTTATTAATAGACCGGAGGCTTTAGTTTATGTGTAACGTAATTACTGTAACCATTGCTATTATTATTATTTATTATTATTACTACTACTACTAATATTATTAGCTCAAATTCCTTAAATCATCATTGGAGGGGACACTGAAAGTTGTTACCACTATGTTATGCATTCTGATATATATATATATATATATATATATATATATATATATATATATATATATAATGTATATGCAGAAATCACGAACAAGCTATACAAGATGCAAAACAACTACGGAGGGGGAAGGGGAAATTGAATGATAGCTCTAGGCCTATCGTATTGCAATCAACACATCAGAAGCTTGCAGCGTTGCAGAAAAGAGAATGAAGTGAATAAAGGTAGTGTATAAAAAAATATACACTGCAACGTTAGTAGTGTTTTATAGCGATGTTTCACAGGGATTTTATCATTAACTTTATTTACTTTATTTAATACAAATGTATTTCAGTAATAAGTCCTTTCACAGTCCGTACTAATCGAATAAATTTAGATGAAAATAAACTGCAGTGTAATAGACGGTAAGACTAGAAGATGCCATTAAAATTAAATTGAACAGAGATCTGTTTCAATAAAAGGCTTAAATTCACGCGACAAATTACTTAGTTACTGACAGCAGAAGGCAAGACGTTACCAGGGTCACGCTCACGGAAGAGCGTCATTGGCCTTTTTTTTAAGCGTCCAGCTCAGTTGTTGGGCTAAAAGGTCCATAAGCATTACATTTCCACCCTCCAGAATGCGACCCACGACACTGAACTAACACCTGCACTCCTAAGTGAGGGGTTGAAATGATAATTGCCTGAAGGAATGTTCGTGATCCCCTGAGGAGTGTGACAGAGGAGGTTAAATGAGACGCTTATGCAACGTTTCGGAATCTTTATTGAGGAAACGTTTCTCCAGCCAGTGGCTTCTTCAGTAAAATACAGAGAAGAACCTTTATCCATTTTTCTCTGTATTGGACTGAAGAAACCAATGGCTGGCGAAACGTTTCCTCAATAAAGATTCCGAAACGTTGCACAAGTGTCTCATTCTTCAACTTCTCAGTTTTCTAAATGATTAATATCACAGAGGTGGGTATTGAAAACCTGAATTACTCCATGCCTCTGTAGTGTAATTTATTAACTCTGTACTAAAGGATATAAGAAAACGCTGGTTTGGCAGATGTGCTGAGGATTGCAACAGTCTGCACCAGTACCTTGGGTAGGCTTAATGAAGGTTAGGCAAATACATAAGTGAGACTTACTGTGTACTCACCTAGATGTACTCATCTAGTTGTGGTTGACGGAATCGAGTCACAGCTCCTGGCCCCGCCTCTTCACTGGCTGCTACTCCGTCACTCTACCCGCTCCATGAGCTTGAGTGTGTGTGTGTGTGTGTGTGTGTGTGTGTGTGTATTGCCTCCCAACTTCCTAGTGTCGGTAAACCTAGTGCAGTTCACCTCTTTTCTAATAATCTATTACACTCTTCGTGTCCAGTTTAATCCATCTGCTCACTTTCCAGATAATCCATCTGCTCACTTTTCCAGTTATTACTTTAGCATATATTTTGAGTGCTATTGCAAAAGGATCATAATTAATGAACATGTATACAAAGTCTTCATAAATTACGTCAACAAAAGTTTTCGTGAGTGTTCGAAACTTGCGTAGTGGCCTATTGATTGCAAGAGGATTTAATTTATTAATGTTTTATGAGAATGCCCTAAATGTGCGAAGTACTGCCAAAAATACATATTATTTGCACTGCCTTATCCCGTGGATATAAAAAGTTTGAATATGTATATATGTAAACAACAAATCCTGCACTTCCGTCAGTAATGTGAATCTGTTTATAAGGATTTTGTTTCCTGAATTCTAAGTATGACTTAAGTTTTACCTTAGACCGCACTCTTCACGGTTTTGGCTTAAAACCTGCTGTGTTTCAACGCTTCACGTTTATAATGGCGTTTCCACTTGTATTTCAAGTGGTCTGGGAAAAGCGTAAAAGGATCAGGCTTTCCCTTACATCGCTGCTGATGGTACATATTAGACAAGGCTCGCTTGTGGTAATATTACACAGGGGATTTACATTTCCCCTCACCAGCACGAGTTAATTAGCTAGTGGAGAAGGCATGTAAGAATAACGGTAGAGTGAAAATATACAGACATACAACTAACTACGGAACGGTAAGGTCTGAATCCACCCGTTCTGTGGTTTGTTTACAATCGTGTTAATGTGATTTGGTGAGAAATACAGCTTGTTTACAAGACATTTAAGTGTAGCTTTAGGGTGAATGTTGGAACAATACAGACATGATACTCATAGTTAAATTTTACGAAGCTCATGTTGTACTTAGCACTGGTACATTTGATAAATAGTATTTTACACAAATAACCCGCATATAGACGACGTTTCGGTTCGACTTGGACCATTTACAAAGTCACATTTGATGGATCATATGAACGAAATATTAGTGATGGTGTGTTATCAGTGTGATAGTAATAAAAGGTAGATGTTACTACACATACCATTTACTCATCTTTTCTATAAAAATAGCACATCGACTGCAAGCTGAGGGACTGATTGCCTCAAACTCCTCCTCATGTTCCACCGATCTCGGTATTGGACTGAAGAAGCCACTAGTTGGCGAATCGTTTCTGTAATAAAGATTCCCAGATGTTGCCCAATTTGTCGGTTTTCTGAACCATTTGCATCAAATAATTATTATGAGGAATCATTCCGTTACTTTGATCAGCTTCGTAATGGAGAAAGTAGGAGACAGTGTCAGATTTAATACAGGATTCGAGTTAATTAGGACAACTCTTCTGATCAAATTTTCACTCGCTTTATCTCGATGCTCGGTGAAATAGAATGTATAATATTGAAAAAGAAAAACTCATCAAGGAGAAATCTAAGATGCTTTTGAATAATTTCAAAGTTAGGTCAATGATTTTGAAAACTTTTGCCTGTCAGATTCCGTCTTTGCATATTTAAAAGAAGTAAAGAAGTCTGAATTTACCTGATAAAGTTCTGCATCTCGTCTTTGTGTTTACATCAAGAAGAAACAAAATCTATATTCTTGAAATAATTAAGAACAGTTTTTGTTCTTCAGAGCCATGTTAAGAATAACCATGGGGCAATATGCGCCCACATTTCAAACTACCGACTATGCTGAAGTCACTCAAGCTGCAGCAAAGGCTTTCGTTGGCACAACGTTTCGCTCTGTGTACATCTTTATCAAGCCAGTAACCTGATACATTACAATGGCTGTCACAACAAAGGCGACCCGCAACGTGTGCCTTTTCTCTAAGCGGTAACACATTGAACAGAACAAGAAAATACACTTCTGTTGTCCGTGTTTCCCTTGTACGTATTTTCCTTCTCCATGTTTTCCTTGTCCGTGTGTCCCTTGTTGTCCGTGTTTCCCATGTTGGGTAAAAGGGGTCAAGTCTCGGCCTATCAAACATGCTTTTTCCACAACAACTCTCACCCTCTTTCCCTCCGTCTCACGTTTCCTCTCCCTGCCTCGCTCCTCCACCAACCTCCATTTTTTTCTTTTTCCCTCTTCCCTCACTGTATCCCACCTAATGTCTCGCCTTCCTCCTCGTCTACCTTCCCTCTTCCAGTTTTCTAGGCTTTCTAAGTTTCTCTATTCTATATTAGATGTGAGAGTCTAGCTCATTTGTTCTGCTAGTGTTCACGAAACTATACTGAGAGCTGTGAATTGATCTCACTCTTTAAAAAAAACAATACCACGGGTGGGGATAGAACCCGCGATCAGAGAGTCATAAAACTCCAGACCGACGCGTTAGCCACTGGGCCAGTTGGCTACAATAAGATTCATCCAACTAGGTATATTTCTACACCATAGGAAGGTTAGCATAGGCCCCACTGTGACCACAAATGTAAGTTTTTGCATTAATTTCTTTCCAGGTAATGACTTGTATGCAGCCAGGTGTTCTAAGAAGTCAGGAGTTCTAAGCAGTCAGGTGTTTTAAGCAGCTAGATGCCCTAAACAACCAGGTGTTCTCCACAGGCCTAGTGTCTAATCGACATGTGCCTAGGACAAAATGGTAACTAACTAAGTAACAGGTGTTTTCCAGAGGTATTCTCCGCCATTCGTAACTTCGTCATTTATCTCCGCAGTTGTCATTCGGTTTCGCTCGAGGAGAGATTAATTAGTTGCTTCCCCGAAGAAGAATCTCTTCAATAAAGTTTAGCTCACTTGTTGTATTTCCCGCTGGTCCTCTGGTCTCCCAGAGGCCAACTCCTGTATCGAACTCGTCTGGTATTCCCGTCATCAGTCACAACAAAACCTATGTTCGTCATGCAATGCCTCATGTATACTTGTCTCAGGTTCTTGTGTATACATTCGTTCCTCCAGGATGTGATTTGCCTTCTCTACTTCCACTTATTCAAGGATACTTTGTTTTTCGCAATTTCTTTTCACTTTTCAGAATAAAAGCGAATCATCTTTGCTTCTTTCTCTTCGAGATAGCTGAAGGTTGTCGCCAACCCGGCTCTCAACAGGTCTCCTTTCACTAACATCTAATATTCATTAGAGCAGCTTCACACCCTGAGTTATGTGACATCTCTATCTCACGGGATCTCTGGTGTCTTCCTCGCATTGTGTTGAAGCTCAGTCTACGGCTGCTGTTTCCGAACACTTCAATGTGTTTCTTGCACACTTGCAGGGTTTTGTCATTCAGTTATTTTTCACTGCATGAATGCTAATTATGCCATCAACAGTGTCACCTAAATTTAACTACGTTGTTGGAAAACTTTGTTAATTGATCCGTTTTTTTTTTAGAATATCTGAGTGCATGTCTTTTCCGACGTCATGTCTGAGTGATTTCCTTATCAAAGAAGTTGTGGTGACGTGTGTGAATGCATGTGACGTGTGTGGGCTTCTTTGAGTGCACGTGTTGCGTAGTTACGTGCTGGCTCAGTTACGTTAGTTCCTGTGAGGATCTTAATGTGTGAGGGACAATTTCAAAAGCGATGTTTATGTAGTGTGGCGAAGGTCTTCTGCAGTATGTGATACGCCGAGGAAGCGAACTAACTCTCTAACTAACTAACTAACTCTCCATCAAGACACAGTATAACGCTCAGTAACTCACATGGAGACCAAAACTCTGGAGATTAATTGATCTGTATACTTCGACCCCTTCTGGGATTGTCTTCAGTATAATGTTATGAACAAGTATTTTCTCCGAATCTCTCCTCCCTTGCCACACTACAAATATTCATTCTCTAAACGATCGTTAAGGATGACAACAGTATAGCAACAAGCCAGAACGTGTTTTACTTCCTCAAATAATTGCAATCTTACCTGACACAATAATTATGCGTCAGGATTATATTAGGAACACCTAAGTTAAGTTAGCTTAGGTTGCATTTCTGAGTCAAGGTCTCTATATTATGAAGCAGGCGGAAGAGGACCTTCTTATTTTTATAAATTAATTTCACGTTACATATATACTGTGTTATTGTTGGACTAATTAAAATGTTGGTAAAGTGCGTGAATATTTACCTCAGTTGCGAGATGAACGGAGGAGGGAAGTTAGATTGGAAAAGTTATCCCAACCATGGTTTGTAATCAAGAGAAACAGCATAATATTTCTGAAATATTTACCTACCTGTTTATATATATATATATATATATATATATATATATATATATATATATATATATATATATATATATATATATATATATATATATATATATATATATAATATATATATATATATATATAGTTAAACAGAAAATAGAAGGATTCTGAATATGGAGTCGTAATGAACGAAAGTAAATGAATGAACAGAAACGAGGACGTTGGGGGATGGACCCTTGAACCGTGGTCCTGGGAATGGCAGGTCCAATGCTGTACCGCTGAGCTACGGAGTTCTTTACTACAGCTCAAACAGCCTATGGAAATTTCCTATTAGAAGCTCCGTAGCTCAGCGGTACAGCGTTGGATCTGCCATTCCCAGAACCACGGTTCAAGGGTCCATCCACCCAACGTCCTCGTTTCTGTTCATTTATTTACTTTTGTTTATTACGACTCCATCTTCAGAATTCTGAAATTATTATACTCAAAGTTATGAAATATAATACTCAAATTAGATAATATTCCCAACTTTTAAAGTAAAGCTTAAAAACAAAAGAAAACCTAAAATCATACCAAAATACCACAAATGCAGCCAGGAAAGAACTAACACACACACCAGGGCCAGGAGCTATGAATCGACCTCTGCAACCACAAATAGGTGTGTACAAACACACACACGTAACTAATCAAAGTCAACTAACGAGAAAGCCTAAACTAGGGAATTAGAATGGGATTATAACATATCTGTTCCATTGTTTAGGTTTGAGTGTAAGTGGAACACACTTGGCTTACGCAGTGGTCAGATAAGAATACGATCAACTACATCGGCTTCAAATTATAATTAATCGCTCTAACGTAAACTGCGACTAAGAAAAACAAATCGATAGTTTAAATTTTTGCAGCGAAATCAAGTCTCTGACTAGATGAAACAAAGCAAGGTGCCTGGAAAACAAGGTCTCAGACTAGCTGAAACAAAGCAAGGTGCCTGGAAAACAAGGTCTCAGACTAGCTGAAACAAAGCAAGGTGCTTTAAAAACAAGGTCTCAGACTAGCTGAAACAAAGCAAGGTGCCTGGAAAACAAGGTCTCAGACTAGCTGAAACAAAGCAAGGTGCTTGAAAAACAAGGTCTCAGACTAGATGAAACAAAGCAAGGTGCTTGAAAAACAAGGTCTCAGACTAGCTGAAACAAAGCAAGGTGCTTGAAAAGCAAGGTCTCAGACTAGCTGAAACAAAGCAAGGTGCCTGGAAAACAAGGTCTCAGACTAGCTGAAACAAAGCAATGTGCTTGAAAAACAAGGTCTCAGACTAGCTGAAACAAAGCAAGGTGCTTGGAAAACAAGGTCTCAGACTAGCTGAAACAAAGGAAGGTGCCTGGAAAACAAGGTCTCAGACTAGCTGAAACAAAGCAAGGTGCCTGGAAAACAAGGTCTCAGACTAGCTGAAACAAAGCAAGACGCTTGGAAAACAAGGTCTCAGACTAGCTGAAACAAAGCAAGGCGCTTGGAAAACAAGGTCTCAGACTAGCTGAAACAAAGCAAGGCGCTTGGAAAACAAGGTCTCAGACTAGCTGAAACAAAGCAAGGTGCCTGGAAAACAAGGTCTCAGACTAGCTGAAACAAAGCAAGGTGCCTGGAAAACACGGTCTCAGACTAGCTGAAACAAAGCAAGGCGCTTGGAAAACAAGGTCTCAGACTAGCTGAAACAAAGCAAGGTGCCTGGAAAACAAGGTCTCAGACTAGCTGAAACAAAGCAAGGTGCCTGGAAAACAAGGTCTAGACTAGCTGAAACAAAGCAAGGCTTGGAAAACAAGGTCTCAGACTAGCTGAAACAAAGCAAGGTGCCTGGAAAACAAGGTCTCAGACTAGCTGAAACAAAGCAAGGCGCTGGAAAACAAGGTCTCAGACTAGCTGAAACAAAGCAAGGTGCCTGGAAAACAAGGTCTCAGACTAGCTGAAACAAAGCAAGGTGCCTGGAAAACAAGGTCTCAGACTAGCTGAAACAAAGCAAGGTGCCTGGAAAACAAGGTCTCAGACTAGCTGAAACAAAGCAAGGCGCTTGGAAAACAAGGTCTCAGACTAGCTGAAACAAAGCAAGGTGCCTGGAAAACAAGGTCTCAGACTAGCTGAAACAAAGCAAGGTGCCTGGAAAACAAGGTCTCAGACTAGCTGAAACAAAGCAAGGTGCCTGGAAAACATTTGCTGTGAAGCGAACTATTACTGAGGGTATAAACAAAGTTTCTCTCTCTGGGTAGAGTTTATTATGACTTGATAAAGCCATATACATAGGAAAACGTTTGTCTGGAACAAAAATGTTTGCGCAGCACCAAAAGTCTTTCTGCCAAACCTGTCAGCAATTCCTGTCATATTGCGTCATATCTGTTTGCAATATCTGCCATCCTACACTACCGAATTTGTGGGCAATAAATGCCATCCTACACTACCACACTTGTCAACTTTACCTACCATCCTACCCAACACTGGATGCTGTGGAGCAGACATAGGATTGATTTTGAAATGGAATATCGAACAGGAAAGGCAAATGACAATTGATGGGCTGTCCTTAAAATTAAATTTGCAGAAGCTCGAGTCACACATTTACTCGAATTTGGTGGAGGCGTTTGTCTGTAGATGCTTGAGAGAGAGACAAAAGCCAGTGGAAAAGACCATTTTTCCCCCTTGCATTTCTTCCTTCTTGAGGTCAGTACCGTGATGCCAGTGTAGGGTTCTCGATTCTTTACTCGAAGTAAACCCGACTGAATCCTATTTCACGATTAACAAACCCAACTTAGAGCAGGTGACGAGCAAGTGGGGATTAACTGCGCTGGGGTTACTGAAACTTAATACCCCAGCATTAAGACACTACCCCAGTGTTAAATCTATATTCCATCATTAAGTTAATTCCCCGGTATAAAATTAATATTCCGGTATTAATTTAATACCACAGTATTAATTTTATACTCCAGTATTAAATTAATACCCCGGTATTAAATTAATGCCCTGGTCGTAATTAATACCCTGGTATTAAATTAACACAAGGGGTGTGCCAAGGTATTGGTGAAAAAACTGCTGGTACTTTTACAATACTAATACATTTATGCTCACGATTTTGGGGGTCACTCACACACACACACACACACACTACATGACAATGTCACCATTACACTGATTGGAAAACAACACAACTCCTGGCGTTTATTGTCTTGCCTTCGTGACGTCGAACTGGGTCCTCCGCTGGAGACCAATAGTCCATCCCAAGGAGCAATTATCATGATTGATCATCGTTTGTAACGTTCTAAAGGAGAATCTTTCAGGTTTCACCATGTTTCCTTGATATTATATTATTGTAAGAGAAAGATTAATTACTACTGGGTAGTAATAATTTATATAAAGAAAAACAATAACTACTCAAATCATTCCATTTTCCATTCACATTAATTGCTAATATCCATGGGAAAGTGGAACAGAATTCTTCCTCCGTAAGCCACGCGTGTCGTAAGGGGCGACTAACATGTAGTAAGCAAGGGTCTAGTAACACCTTCTCCTGTATACATTACTAAATTTAAAAAAGAAAAACTTTCGTTCGTTGAAAGAATTTTTTTTTTATTGCTAAATTGAATAACACTCTGCTCCCAGTTCTTTAGGCTCATAGAAAACTAGAATATGTGTCCTGCACTCGATTTTTTTTTTCAAAAATATAGGATGGGGTCCACCTCTGGTGCAAATTGTGGGACCCATATCCTCGGAGAAGTGGATAAAAGGCTTCAAGGAAGAATATATATATATATATATATATATATATTATATATATATATATATATATATATATATATATATATATATATATATATATATATATATATATATATGCAAAAATATCACAGTAAACAGGTGATATCAAAATATGCAAGACAACCACTATGAAAAATAGAAGAATTAAGCGCTTTCGTGACTACTCACATTATCAAGGATAATGTGAGTAGTCACGAAAGCGCTTGAATTCTTCTATTTTTCATAGTGGTTGTCTTGCATATATATATATATATATATATATATATATATATATATATATATATATATATATATATATATATATATATATATATATATATAAAGAAACATATTTCCTAACATTTTTATTTTTTCTCAGAGAACACAGTAGCTTTTATTCTAAGCCAAAAAGAAAACGATTCGCATGCCATCCTGTGCGTCCATATTTGTCAATATTTGTAATTGCTGACTCTTTTTTTTTAATATTTATAGTTGTCGTAAAAAGTGGTTACATATCAGGGGGATCAAAACTGAAGGTTGGCAAAACTGATGACAATATCAACCAGAAATAATAAAAGTCACAGTACAGTGCCTGGAACAATTTACAACTAACCCAGATTAGATGAAAACTAGAAAGTTAAGTCTTTAATCGTGAATCTTTATCAGGAGGTAACTCATCCTTAAGATACTAGGAGCTACGGACACAGGTATTAGGCAAACAGGAAAATGAGCCAGAGGGACATAAGGAATTTTTTTTCCTTTTGTTGGTTAGTAGCTGGACTGAAAAACCGCGAGCGTAAGCGTAAGCAGTATTTACATTTACGTATGGAAGGGGGGGGGGAGGTGAAGTGCACTCGTGTGTGTGTGTGTGTGTGGTGTGTATGTATTTGTATGTGTGTGAGCGCCTTTCTGTACATGAGTGCATACATTTAAGTTTCTGTAGTTAACATCTACAATAACGAACATGTATCGTCTATATAAATTACTTTTCATAATACAGTTCATGAGAACAAAAAATAAAAACATGAAAATAAATAAATGGAAGCCAATCAAGTTAGAGGAGAAAGGTATACAAAATACTACCAACAAACAATTCGGTAAATGGACACAAATGGAGCGCGATCTGAATATTTTATATTCATGTCACATTTCGCTCACCAGCAGATATACTGTATATAAAGTAAACAAAAGATGTGTAGAGCGGAGCCTGAACACAAAGGTACCGACTGGAAAAGTTAAGACACAGATTTAGCATTACTTATGCCTTTGTATAAGGCGATTCACGAAATCGTAATAACACGATTGCAAACAAACCAGGGAACGGATGGGGGTTTGAACCCACTCGACCAGCTGACTATAATAAGATTCATTCAGCTAGGTATATTTTTATACATCATGTGTGGTTACAATGTGTGTGTGGCCCATGCTAACTTCTCTATAGTATATATAAATATACCTAGTTGGATGAATCTTATTGTAGCCAGCTGGACAAGTAGTTAACGCACTGGCTTGTGAGTTTTAGGACTCTCTTGCCATGGGTAGAAACCCTACCCTGCCGCTGATTTCGGTGAATATATTTGAGACTGGAGTGAGGGATGCTTCTAAGCACTTCCTCCAGCATAGATCCGTTTCTTTGACAACTATTCCTGCATCGTTCTACCTCTGTTATGCAGGCATAGTTATGCTTCCTAACACTCGTTTCCAAATTCTTTGAAATTCACCAACGTATATTTTCAGGCAGCCTCTACAAAGAATAATGCAAATGGGATAAATGTGATGTGAAATAAGAAGTCTACGTCAGTTTCTCATTCCTAACGTTGATGTCTCTCACCCCGTAAAGTAAATATGAAGGAATCTCTTGTGCATTACTAATGGTTCCATTTCCTGTTAAGAACACTGTTATTAAATATCTTGACTGCTGCCGTAAAGCTAAGATCCCGCCCTTACACCACACCTAATAGGCAAAAACTGGTCAGTTAGCAAGAACTCAAAGATATATTTTTTTTCATTTATGTTAAAGTAAAAGTTAATAATTTTGTACCCAAAGAACCTTAGAAAACTTACCTAACCTTATTACAACAAGCGCAAATTAATTTAGTCTAACCCAACTATATATATTTTAGATAAGTTTACAATAATTTAATAATAAACAAACACAATGATTTTTTTTTCTCGTTAGGTTCAGAATGATTTTTGTGAAATTATTGCAAGAAGAGCGTTGCTATTTATCCACAAATTGCAAGTTTTACCTATTCGGCACGACATATATATATATATATATATTTTTTTTTTGCATATAAATGCTGTATTAATAGACAGAATACATTTATAGAAAACACAAACATGAATACAATGGTACAATATGTCAAAGATTATGAATCTCCTCCAGTTCCTCCGAAGCCGGACGCGAGCCAAGTATGCAGCATGCGTTTCCCCTCTGGATGGCCACGCTGAGACGCTGGAACATGAACGTGGCTGCCCTTGGGTCCCTGGTGGTGTCGATGAGTCTGGAACCCAGTTCTTTAAGGAAACGTGTTGCATTTTTTCCCCACGCTCCCAAGGTCTCTGATCCCACTGGGACAAATTTATACTGTTGGCTTATGTCCCTGTACTTGCCGATCTTGTACTCCTCTCTGTGGTCAGCAGCTCCTCCCTGTCGCCCAACACTGTGAGGGATGTAGGTGTCAGCCAGTGTCGACACACAGGTATAATCCCAGGCTAAGAGCTTGCCATTCTTCCAAGGATAGATGGTGATCCCGTCGGGGCGGTTTGCTGGGTTGTGGGCGTTGTTGGCTGCTAGTGATCGAGGCTCTCTCTCGGCTGGGCATCCAGCTGTAGCAAGGGTTCTCTTTATGATGTCGTTGACCTCATTGTGTCTTGCATGCCAACCCTTGGTTTTAGAACAGTTAAGACCATGTAGACCATATTGGTCGGCTTGCGCATCGCTGCAAATACACGTATATTCCGTGTGAATAGGGGCAGCAAGCCGAAGAGCCACTGCAATACGAAGGGTCTTAGGGTCCAGGCGTGTTCCCATGGCCGAAATGGGAACTGTTTGGAGGAAGTCCCCAGAGTGATGTGCACTCACAGCTAGGAGACGGGCAGTCTCCCTGTCTGATGTGACGGCCCTGAGCATATTGGCAAGTATCTTTTCAGCGATGGGGCCGTCCCAGCTTGACTGTTTGTAGGCCAGTTCTTCACTAGGTTTTGGTGTTGGAGCAGCAAGAGTCTCCCATTCAGTGATGGCACTGGTGTAGCTAGGGTCCTGTATTCCTGCTGAATCACTGAGGTTGTCTGGAAGAATTTGTTTTATTAGCTCATTTGATGCTATGGAAGAGGATAAGAAGGCTGGTAGGGCAATCTGGGAGGATTTGCGTACTCCCAGCACCCCAAGTCTGACTGGAAGTGAGGCTTGCAACCACTGTCCATCATCGAGGGAAAGATTCAATACACTCTCTAGCATGGTCTTGAGGAGAGAGTCGTATTCCTCGAGTTTCAGGCTGTTGAAGGCTGGGGAGCATCTCAGGAAGTATGTAAGTTTTGGGATTGACAGGCACCTGGTGAGTAAGTAGAAGGCATCATGTGTATCGATGTCTTTCATCCTACCTTCCATCGTCCTGAGGTCGGAGATTTTTTTTTCCAGGACCAGATCGATGGCATTGGGCCCAAGAGGAGCACCAAGGAGAGTGCTGTTGGCTGGATCGATGGCTCGTGCCCCTGGTAAAACAGCCCTAATGTCCTGGATCATCTGTGGATTGGTGGAAACTATCTCACATTTGGTGGGGTTTAAAGATAGGCCCAGGCTACCTACCATATCTTTAATTTTCCTGATGTCTCCTAGGAGAGATTGTGCAGTGCCAGCTAGGGTGCCATCATCCAAGAACCAGATATTGAGCTCACTGGACATATATATATATATCGATGCGAATAGGTAAAAATTGCAATTTGGGGATAAATAGTTACACATTTACTAAAAAAAGAGAAGAAGAAAAACTTTATAAAATTGGGTTGTTTGAATGTGCGTGGATGTAGTGCGGATGATAAGAAAGAGATGATTGCTGATGTTATGAATGAAAAGAAGTTGGATGTCCTGGCCACTATTTTAGCACATTTTTCTTAGCTTTTTATTTTTTCATGTATTTTCTGAAAAATAATATGAAATATTCTATAATAATATTAATTTTTATAGATTTTTAAACTAAATAATTTATAAATCTTAAAAAATGATATAAAACGTTATTTTATTGCATTTTTTGACGATTCAAGGCATTTTCAAGGAGTTTCTGAAAAAAAAAATTTTTTTAGGTTTTTACCTATTAGGCACGAATATATATATATATATGTACACACAACCCGCACATATAAAAAAGAGAGGAGCTTACGACGACGTTTCGGTCTGACTTGGACCATTTACAAAGTATTGGAAGTATTGGAAGTTGGAAGTATTGTTCCAGTCACGGTATTGTGCCTTTTTGTTATATATTTTATATATATATATATATATATATATATATATATATATATATATATATATATATATATATATATATATATATATATATATATACGAAAGAGAGAGAGAGAGAGAGGTAAAGCAATTGACACAACAATATTGGGGAGGAGATAAATCGTTGCTTTCCAGTCAGGTATTTCACTGACGTAACGTTACTGCTATATGTTGTCAGGATGCTAGAGAAGGGGCAGGAGGTGGCACCAGAACAAAGCCCAATATCACCTGGCTGAATATTCCGCCCAAATCACTACGCACTGGTGCGTTTACGCGTGAATGATGTTAGGCTGGTGCTGTTCAGGCGGCGACTTCACCATAATTAATAGTTGGCCTATCCCTCAACTTGTTTTCATGGATGGATAATGGAAGGACTTCGTAGATATAGATGGATGGTTATGATATATACTGGATCTATACACGGGTGGTTGTATGAAAGGGGTGGCTAAAGGAATTTTTGGTTTGGGGGCCTCGTATGTACTGACGTGCATGCTAAATCTATAGAACATGGAGGGTATGGGTGATACAATTTAGATATATTTAAAGTCGTACATCACAATGCAGGGATATACTAGATGGGAATATACAGAGGAAGCTTTGGTATTGAGATATAGAAGATAGGAGATATGGTCTGGTTGGCGTGTGGTGGATGGTTAGGCACACGGGAGTATATATGCATGCATAACAAAAATACGACAGGATCTAATTTGTTGAGTACTGATAGATTATATGATTGAATTTCATGAATGTTCGATGGACGAGCGTTACAGTAAACAAAAAGGCATTTTACAACGTTAAATTTGCAGTCTAAAAGTTGTTATTCTACGTCAGTGTCACCCACAACAGTTAGCTAGCAACCAAGTATACCTGCTTACTACTAGGTGAACCAGGACAATAGGTGTAGGAGACTTGAAAGTTGTTTACACCCGTTTCCCTTGGATTGAAGCCGGATATTTTGGTTGTGGGTCCCTCGATTGTGAGCCGAAGTCACTACAATTGGATGACGAAATATAAATTAGTATACACTGTTGTATAGTAGCATTCATGATAGAATAAAGATATGGTTTCAATACATTAGCTTAGGAGACAGCCGTTTCAAGAAAAGTAAATAATACGGAAAAGAAACCTTATAAATTTTTCATTCAGTATCAAATTAAGATATAAATAATACGTATTTGATTGTAAATAAGCAAATGCAGTCACTGTAGCGTATAAATAAGGAAATGTTTGAGTGGAATTTCGAGGAACCGGAGGAAACAAGTGAATCTCTAGTTGCACTGCTTTTAACCTGGGGAATGGCAGAGAGGTTAGCATGTGGGAAGAATACTATAAACAATTTGATCAAATACAGCAAATGTTTCCACAGCTCGTACTGGGAAACGGAGGACCAAGCGCTAGGCGAACGTGTTTCACGGAAACTCAAGTAATAATTGGAACTAACAATTTTTGTCCCCAACCAAAGTGGAAGCCAATGGTTCTCAGTTTCTATGTGATTAACCTTTTTCTATGACTCAGTTGTTAGCATGTGGGGAGACTTAAGTCTCCTTTTTGTACAAACACACACACACAGATGATGTGAAGTTTATGAGGAGAATTAAATCAGATGAGGATCAGGAAGGACTACAAAGGGACCTGGACAGGCTGGACACCTGCTCCAGCAACTGGCTCCTCGAATTTAACCCCGAAAAATGCAAAGTCATGAAGATCGGGAAAGGGCAAAGAAGACCGCAGACAGAGTATAGGCTAGGTGGCCAAAGACTGCAAATCTCACTCAAGGAAAAAGATTTTGGGGTGAGTATGACACCGAGCACATCTCCGGAAGCGCACATCAACCAAATAACTGCTGCAGCATATGGGTGCCTGGCAAACCTGAGAATAGCGTTCCGATACCTCAGTATGGAATCGTTTAAGACTGTACACCGTGTACGTCAGGCCCATACTGGAGTATGCAGCACCAGTTTGGAACACACACCTGGTCAAGCACGTCAAGAAATTAGAGAAAGTGCAGAGGTTTGCAACAAGGCTAGTTCCATAGCTAATGGGAATGTCCTACGAAGAAAGGTTAAGGGAAATCGGCCTGACGACACTGGAGGACAGAAGGGTTAAGGGAGACATGATAACGACATATAAAATACTGCGAGGTATTGACAAGGTGGACAGAGAAAGAATGTTCCAGAGAGGGGACACAGAAACAAGGGGTCACAATTGGAAGTTGAAGACTCAGATGAGTCAAAGAGAAGTTAGGAAGCATTTCCTTAGTCATAGAGTTGTCAGGAAGTGGAATAGCCTAGAAAGCGACGTAGTGGAGGCAGGAACCATACATAGTTTTAAGACGAGGTAAAATAAAGCTCATGGAGCAGGGAGAGAGAGGACCTAGCAGCGGTCAGTGAAGAGGCGGGACCAGGAGCTATGTATCGACCCCTGCAACTACAAATAGGTGAGTACGCACACACACATTTTATATATATATATATATATATATATATATATATATATATATATATATATATATATATATATATATATACGTCAACACAATGCAATGCATTGATATTTGATTATGATCCCAACACGACAGTGTTGTCTCGTCAAAATTACGAAATGGACAGCTGACATGAATAGACTCCTCTGGGATCTTTTGGTAAAAGCAAATATAGAAATTTCTGCAGTTATGTAAATTTGGAACCATTCTACCTTTTACAACACCATTTGCGTTACACTCTGATCTACATGAACATTATTTCTCTATGTGCTTTCCAGGAGTTACAGTCAAAATAAAGACTGTGGCCTGTGTTACAAGTCTTCAAAATTGGAGAAGAAAAGAAGGCTCGCAAGAGTATCAGTTCAGTGGCTATGATGTTGTCTGTAAAATTGATGTTGAAAAACTGTAGGTACTTTTTTTTTTACATTGGGCAGGACAAATAACGGACACTGAGTCCGTACTTTCTTGAATAACTAGCAAAATTCTCATTACTTGGGCATAAAACTGGATATTTACTAGAGTCACCTGTAGGTAGGTATACAGGTGACTGCTACGATGGTATAAACCTTGGTGATAAATACCGACAAGTTGCTTTAGAAAAACACGTAAGCAAACACTAGGACGTATT
This sequence comes from Cherax destructor, assembly GCA_009830355.1. Taxonomy (NCBI): domain Eukaryota; kingdom Metazoa; phylum Arthropoda; class Malacostraca; order Decapoda; family Parastacidae; genus Cherax; species Cherax destructor. The sequence goes on along the minus strand of WNWK01004572.1, from coordinate 75,218 downwards.
TATTAGAAAAACAAGACACCCGCACTAAAAGAGGTGTCCTCACTGGCTTCTTCTTGAGAGCTCTTCCCATCTCCAGCCCATGGAACAGCCCTCTAAGCAGTTCATAGTGCTCCCATGTGGTGATGTTGCCTCGAATACTCGCCAGGTACCTGCTAAGAGTAACATCAATGTTTCCACCATAAACACATCATCTATCAAAGACTTCACTACGAAACGCAGCCCCACACCTCTAACTTTCACAGCAGGCGTCTACACCATCCCCTGTGGATACTGTCCCAAGAAATATGTAGGCGAAACAGGCAGAGATCTTGCGGTCCGCCTGAACGAGCATCGAAATGCCTGTAACAGAGACGACTTAAGGTACGCTTGTGTCCTCCACAGAGACTCCACGGGGCATTTGATGAACTGGGATGAGGCACAACTCGTTCTCACCGAACAAGACCTTAGACGCCGACGGTGTCTAGAAGCCTCGCTAATCGCCGTCACCGACACAATAGAAAATAACACTGGAAACCACAAAATTTCTAAAACATTAGCATACCTGATAGTCAAGCAGGCAAAGCACCACCAACCCAGCAACACAGGAGTCACATGACCTCATCGTCTACCCGTCCTCATCCCAACATGTCATTCTTCAGGTCACCAGCGTCACTCACACCTCACTCTTCGCCTATATATAATGTCTTTTAACCTCTGTATGTTAGAAGTGATAAAGGTCCCAGGACCGAAACGTTTTGTAATAAATGTGTCCTAGTGTTTGCTTACGTGTTTTTCTAAACCAATTGCTACGATAACAAAGGGTCGGCAAGGAAGGTTCCAGCGTTTATGTCGGTGCTGTCTTTACATGGGGCTAGAAAGGACAAACAGCTCGAGCGTAAAAATTGGGGGTTAGAGAGAACACAGCTCACCGACATCATTAGCAAACCGAACAATTATCAATTATATAGGCCGATTAAATTTTTATTCGAAATAATAATACTGATCTATTTCTACAAGAACATAATACAACTAACACAGATCTAGTTGGCATCATTGGTATAATATACAGAAAACCCCTGGTTATGCAGAGCACTTCTTGTAACTTAGGTTAACACTGTTTCCCAGGATGTGACCCATTTAAAAACTCATAAAAATAAACAGATGGCGTCATTACACTGGGCATATATACAGACTTTCACAGGCAGCAAGAAATAAATAACATTGTGTTTGCATCATTCTATTTTCTTTATTGAAACAGTTATGATCAAATCGTAATTTCGTAATACTATAAACCATTCACAAGATATATACACCGAGAGGTGTATTTCTCTCACCGTGTATACATAGAACTAACTTTAATCCCTATTTTAGATATTAAAGTACATATTATTGTCTGGTGGTGAAAAGGTTTAATAATCCACGCAAAATAAATAGTATTTAAAACCAATTATCCAACCATTCTTAATATGTCTCGTGCAGTAGATAGATTTTAAACACCATTAATCAACCAACCTGTCTTAATGACCTTCGTGTAGTTAACTTTAACCCCCATTAAATAACCAACCAAATCTTCCTATAGATCAGTTAGAGATAAACGCGATGAGGTAAGAAAAGTATAAACAGATTAACTCTTTATTAATGCCTGTTCTACACTATATTTCACACTCTATACATCTATTAGAAATATTTATTACCTGAACCTTAGGGTTTCAGTCAAAATGTCGTTATGCATCGCGTAATTACCCACCAATAAAATAATTGGAAAACATCAACAAAACGGCAAAAAGAAATCAACAGTTATCATCCCACTAGAAAAAAAGAAAAGAAAAAATTAATTTGTTTCATGATAAAGTCAATAATTAAAAGAAAACTAATCACGTGTGTTTTGTTTTTGCTCCTCAGGAAAAACAAAAGCGGACCACAGATGGGGTATCGACCTAGGGAATAACAGCCTCGGTGGTGTTGCTGATTAAGCCAAATTTACGTAAGGTAAACAAGAGAACATGTCAACCAGATGTGAAATAAGACATACACAGTCTTCACATATTTGATTATTAATGGTTTAAAAAAGGAACATATAAGTGGATGGATAAGTCATATGCATCACTTGGGTATCTATTATGGAAACGTTTCGCCAAAAAAAATGGCTTCATCAATCAAATTCATAGAGAAAACGATGGAAGATATGAAGAAGATTTAGGTTATCACTCCCTCAACCTAGAGATGATGTGTTTAGTACATCAGCACTGTTATAAGTACTGTTATCAGCACTGTTATCAGTACTGTTATCAAAGCAAGTGGACTGAACAATTCTCTAGGCTAAGAGACTGAACTAAATCAAACTCTCTCTTCACATCTTCAGTCGTTTTTCTCCACAGTGAAGATAACCAACAGTTGTGTCAGGAAGAATGGGGTTGGGTCACCTCCTCTTCTCAGAAAAATCAAATACAGAAAAACTAAATAAAACTCTTATATAAACTGGATAGAGATATCCAGAAAAGGCACACAACTTTATTTTGAGTTAGGAAAATTGAAAATATCATGTTAGAGTGACGGGCGTTGGTTCAGAGTCCCACTTAGCGATAGACTTAAGGCATCTGAAATCTTGTGCATTTCCCAATATACTGAACATAGTTATCATAATTTTAAAATTAAAAACAAAATGAAAAGTATCAGTATCAGTCAAAAACTGGGAAACGGTATCGGCCGAAAATTGGGTATCAGTATCGGCAAACATTTTGGTATCGTCCAATTTATAATTGCTGTCCAAAAATATACTGTCCATCCATCTCTCTTTTGGCCTAAATTTCCTCACGTTGTCAAAGAAGGAAGATTACCGAGACACGATTTACCATCTCTAAAACCGTGTTGGCTGCTCTTTTATTAATCTAATCAATATCTATTATTATTATTATTAATTGATATGACCCACACAAGGGTCATGGGACATGGGAGGGTAGAACACGTGTGCAACACGGGGGATCTTTATTGAGGAAAGATTTGGCCAGCGCTACTGGCTCTTCATCAGTCGAATACTCTAGAAGTGAAGTGGAGAGGTAGTTTGATGCAATCAATGCGTTACCCTTGGTGCAAGATAATCAGTCTTTCAGCACAGGGTTGATGGATTGATTGCATCAGACTACCTCTCCACATCTTCGTCTCTCACCAGAGCTGAGCTCTCCAAGAGTGTAATTCATCCCTGTGTTCGTCTGATGAAGCCTGCAGGGCAAGCGAAAAACTTTCTTCAGTAAAGATTCCTTACGTTGCACAATTGTCTTATCAACTTGTCGATATTATTTACCATTTATATCAGGGGTTTCTAGCCTGGGGTATCCATGCCCCAGTTTGGTATGGGAACCAAATAATAAAGGTGGGGGTGGGAGGGTATAGGACTCGATCTCAGAACAATAAAGATACCCAAGTTTTGCACAATTTTAAGGCCAAAGAAACAATATTTAGACCCAGTTCAGTGAAGGAGGATGAAGCTACAGGTTGCAACGTTAAGCCCCAAGCAGCAACGTTAAGCCACAGACAGCAACGCTAAGCCACAGACAACAACGTTAAGCCCCAAGCAGCAAGTAAGCTAACAACTAAGCCACAGGTAGCCCCTCGAAACAACGCTAGGTTCTAGGCAGCAATAATTAGATGATTGCCGTCACTGGAAGTCAGACCATATACAGTGCTCACGCTGACGAAAACTTTCACTTAAAAATAAATATATTGGAATTTCAAAAATTTGTAAAATAAAGAAAGCCTGCGAATATTTTTGGAATCTCCGTGTGTACGTATAGTGACCTTTATAAGTGCAGCTGTGCTTGTGTTAAACGTAGTGGTGCTTGTGGTAAGTATATAGGTGTGTAAGTGCTCCTGGTAAGTGTAGTGGGATTTATAGCGTTTGCGAAAAATACGTTTTAAGCTAAACGTTCAATCTGTTTCCAGGATGAGAAAAAATGCTATTACACAATTCCAAGGGATGGGGTGAGGGAACCGAGAGCTATATGCAAATCTAGAGAAAGATATCTACATGAGAATGGTATTCCCTAGAGGGAGATATCCCTAGAGACAGGCATTCACTAGGGGCAATAAATGGGGGCAGGCATTCACTGGAGACAGGCATTCACTAGGGGCAATAAATGGGGGCAGGCATTCACCGAACACCGGCATTTAAAATGCGATTTTAACACCATGACAGTACAAGCTTCAGCTGAAAATATTTTCTCCTCCATTAGTACTATATTCTCTATAACAGCACTAGCCTAGGATAGATGTCAGGTCTAAGAAAATCAGGTATATTGAAATATGTCTCTCTAGCTGGTCATATGACCAAGGCTTACCGGTTCATTCTGTAAAAATATAAAGATAGCATCGTTCTATGGTGTTATGTATCAATGTATCACATCTGATTGCAATGCAAGCTTTAATTTTACTTATTGGGATCTATTTTGTTATTTATCAATCATTGTGTTCTTCAAGCTCAACCAGATTGTACTGTTCTTCACGGATAACTAAACCAACTTTGGTCAATCAGCCCAAGGAACAGTTGAGGCAAAATAAAGGAAAATCTGAACGGAATTATTCTTCCTGTAATGCGTATTTTTTTTTTTTTTTTGAGTGCCACTATTGCCACTGTTCCTTTCACTAAACTATTTGCTTTCAAATCACCAGAAAAAAACTCCTGAAACCTGTATCGAGGCATCATACGTGAAATGTCGAGTGTTTCTGCTTCTAATTATCCCTTACAGAAGAACGTACACTAGCACTTGCGTAAGAACGTACACTAGCACTTCTCAAAGAACGTACACCAGCACTTGCATAAGAACGTACACCAGCACTTGCATAAGAACGTACACCAGCACTTGCATAAGAACGCACACTAGCACTTGCACAAGAACATAACAACCACTTACACAAGATCGTACAAAACCACTTACACAAAAAACGTACACAACCACTTACACAAGATCGTACAAAACCACTTACACAAAAACGTACACAACCACTTACACAAGAACGTTCACAAACGTACAGAAAATCTTGGGAGACTGTCAAAATCCCCGAGTGTTATTCGCAGTGCTACCTCTCTAACAATCCCAGTTCCCCTGTCTCTCCAATAGCCAATGTTTTCCTCACACACTGGAGAGGTTTTCACAGTGGCGAAAAAGGTATTGCATTTCCTCGCCGACTAAACTTTCTTTATATCGACTTCAAACCCATGCAGAGTCGGTTCAAGGTTACCCAGGGAGTCTACGAGGGTTGTACTGGGGACTTGCCACTGAGTCTGTACATCCGAGTGAGCAACTTGTCGACAAAAGCGAAAAGTGAGATACTAATCTCACCTAATGCGGGTTTCAGTCATACGATTATACGCTCAGTGAACTTTTTGGTTACTTGATGGAAGCCTTCAGCTGGCTTATACGTGTGTTATTGTAAACATGGTTAAATTACATTCTAAAATATGCAGTGAGTCTACATAAGGGATTTGGCATTGTATTAAAGAATATAAATTACTCCATAATTTGCTAAAATATCTTGATTCCTGACCCCCCACCAGCTGCACCTGCTGCAGTCTCTGATTCCTGCCTGCAACACCAGCTGGAATAAGCTGCTACTAGTAGTCTTCTCTCAGATCACACCACCTGCTGGAGTAATCTGTTCTTTGACCTCAACACTGGCTGGAATGGTCTGATAACTCACCATAAAACGCTGGCTGGAGTGGTCTGCTTACTCACACCAACATCTGCTAATTCACCATAAAATCTGCAGCAGTGAATGCTTTCTGACCCCACGAAGTGTTTTAGTCTGCTCCCAGACCTCATCACCTGCTGGAGAAGTCATCTTTCTGTGGCCTCCCCATTTATATGCAGCGAGTCTGCTCCGTACCCCACTACCCGCCGGATTATCATATTTATGAGAAATCACTGAACCTCTAAGGATCATGCAGCTCCTGGAAATGAGCAGTAATCCTGTATTATCCGAGGAAGGGGAGGGTAGCTCCAATTATTTGACTCAAGAGAATTTAAGCAGCACCAAGGCACGCTCCTTGAAGGGTCCCTCCTGTTCGCGTAATCGCTCATTAAACCATTATTGCTGACCTCTGCTGCACCAGGCAAAAATTGGTGGACGTTCCCGAAGCCTCGACCTCTTAGAACAATGACTCCAGGGCCAGCAGCTAAGGTTTAAGAAGCAGGATTATCTTGACTCCCACTTTATTACTTGATGAAGAAAATGCTATTCACGGATGATTGAGGATCAAATGATTAATGATTTTTTGAAAGTTAATAAATCTGAGGCCTTTCTTCAACCTTTGGCTTGTTGCTGGAGTTTAATCCAGAGATGTACAAAGTGATTCAGATAGGAAAATGTGAAAGAAAAACCGAGAAAATGAATGAACATGGAGGGAAGAAGCAAAGAGAAGACCAACGAGTAATTAGTTCACTTAACACTAAAGGTCCATAAAAATCGCATGACATCCGCAAAGCATACGAGGCTAATAAATCCTATAACAGCCATCAGAAACCTCAGTAAATTATTCATTAGAACATTGCACACAACGTATATCAAACCTGTCGTAAAATACACAGCACCAGCACGGAATTCGCACTTAAGAAAACATATATATATATGTCGTGTCGAATAGATAAAAAGTGCGATTTTGGCTTAAATAGCAACGCTCTTCTTGCCGAATAAGGCAAGCGAAAATTTGTGTAAGCAATAATTTCGCAAAAATCATTCTGAACCTAACGACAAATATATTTCATTGTGTTTGTTTAGTATTTTTAATAGAATTTTTTAAAAATATGTATATAATTTATAAATATGCAAAAATGCTATTAAACATTATTTTATTGCATTTGTTGACGATTCAATGCATTTTCAAGGATTTTCTGAAAAACTGCCAGAAGCTCGAGGAAGTAGAGAGGTTTGTAACTAAATTCGTCCCAGAACTGAGAGGGTTAGCACCTCAAAGGAGAGGCTTTAAAAATTAGGACCTCCTTGGAAGAAGAGAGACAAGAAAAGATAATGGCGTGCAAGATACTCAGAGGATCTAACGCAGCAGTTAGAAAAATGTTGTTTCAATATGCAAGGCGCAGTTGCAAGTGGGCGCAAGTAAAAGCTATGAACTCAGATGAGCAACGAGGATGTTGCGAATACATTTTCTATTTTAAGTGGTAAACAAAGTGTAGTGAGTCAGATGAAGTGGTGAAGCAAACCTCAATGTATATTTTCTAGAGAAGGTATGATAGAGCAGTATGTGCAGGGCAATTTGTTGTGGTTAAGAGGCTTGGCCAAGAGCTGTCTCGACCGTGCCCAGTAGCTAAGACTCAGCCCCTGCAACCTAAAAAAAAAGTGAGTACATAGGTGAATATTCACTCACACACACACACATACACACACACACACACACACACACACACACCACCGCACAAGACCGCAGACGGAGTACAGTCTAGGGGGCCAGAGACTACAAACCTCACTCATGGAAAAATATCTTGGGGTGAGTATAACACCAGGCACATCTCCTGAGGCGCACATCAACCAAATAACTGCTGCAGCATACGGGCGCCTAGCTAACCTAAGAACAGCATTTCGACATCTTAATAAGGAATCGTTCAGAACCCTCCACACTGTGTACGTTAGGCCCATACTGGAGTATGCAGCACCAGTTTGGAACCCACACCTAGCCAAGCACATAAAGAAACTAGAGAAAGTGCAAAAGTTTGCAACAAGTCTAGTCCCGGAGCTAAGGGGTATGTCCTACGAGGAGAGGTTAAGGGAAATCGACCTGACGACACTGGAGGACAGGAGAGCTAGGGAAGCCATGATAACAACATATAAAATACTGAGAGGAATAGACAAGGTGGACAGAGACAGAATGTTCCAGAGATGGGACACAGCAACAAGGGGTCACAGTTGGAAGTTGAAGACTCAGATAAATCACAGGGATGTTAGGAAGTATTTATTCAGTCACAAAGTGGTCGGGAAGTGGAATAGCTTGGGAAGTGATGTAGTGGAGGCAGGATCCATTCATAGCTTCAATAAGAGGTATGATAAAGCTCATGGCGCAGGGAGAGTGACCCAGTAGCGGCCAGTGAAGAGGCGGGGCCAGGAGCTATGAATCGACCCCTGCAACCACAACTAGGTGAGTACATACACAGCAAATCACCTGGGAGGAGAATGAATAACTCAGGATAAGAGACAAAGAATAAAACCAAGGAGTAAACAATAGCTCTGTCCCCTTAAGTGCATATAAAGCAGAATAACATCAACAGCATATGCTTACCTATGTAGCCAGGGTAAAGCCAGATATAAAAGGACGGAGCTACGAGAAAAAAATGTAATAAATTGAAATTTATTGCCCCTGTAGGAATCCATTACAAAAGAGGTTATGAAGAATAAAAGTCAATACAATACCTGAAACAATTCACAGCTAACCCACAATTTGGAGAAGAAACATCCGATTATGATTCAACCCATCCAGGTTTTATCAAAACGCTACTGAAAGAAAAATGGATTAGAAAAAACAGAAAATATATCGAGTGTATTTTGAATATTAAATAAATTGACAATGTGCTGGGAAAGGCAAACATCGGCATAAACAAAACAATGACTAAGATTCATGATTATAATGTTATGTATAAGGGATGATTTATTATCTTTAACATGATATAAATGAGCGTTTCTAATATTAAAAACACTAACAATGGTCGAGTGTGGAGGAAAATCTCGTTTAAATTTTTTCCTCTTCAAATTATGGGTTACTTGTGAAGAGAAGATATGATTGCTACGTAGAAAATATTTAAAGACACACACAAGGTAAGCAATGACGCTTTACCAGGAAGAGTGCATAATAAGAGCTATAGAGACCAGGACTTCGCTACACACAAGAACAAGCCATCAGGAAGCAAACAGAACAAGGGACATCGCTGCTTACATCAAGGAATCACAGAGACATCAAGGACACAACAAACGAGCCATAGATACATTAGGACATTCGTGAAAAACGAACATGTCTGCTCACGCAAACTAGCCAAACAAACGCCCTAACGTCATTCCAGCAACTCAACTCTCCAGTAACACACAGCGCACGTAAAGGAGTCATTGATACCCAAAACTAAATAACAGCAACCTCCATGAAAACAAACGGCATCCACCACCCAAGCACCATTAAATACCAAAGCAGGATCAAACACACCAGCTCCACACACCGCCTCGATAAATCCCAAACCCTCCAGCGTGGATACCACCCTTCCTTGAATTAAACCTGATTGCCTTCCATTTTCCAGTCGCTGTATGGCCACCACGAGATTAGCATTGCTCCGTAAATAAAATACTACTACTACTTCTACTACTAATAATAATAATAATATCAAAATCTGTCATCTACACAAGACCCAACGAAAAACGCCCTGACAATACCCAGTACTCCAACACTCAACACTCCAGACAACACCTAGCTCTCAAACAACACTTAGTTACCTAGTAGGAACTAGTACCCCAGCAGAACCTAAGCTCCCAGCAATAGACCCTAGGGGCACTTAATTAACATCCCCGGGTAAAACCTTCCAAACCACCCATGATACCTGAATGATAATGCCATGACTTTTAGATGATAATGTCATGTCTCGTGAATAATAATGTCATTATTCCTGGATGAGTATGTTATGATTCTTGGATGATAATGTCATGACACACTTTTCTATGATGATGTCATTATTCTTGGATAATTATGTCATGACTCTTAGATGATAATGTCATGACTCTTAGATGATAATGTCATGACTCTTAGATGGTAATGTAATTACACACTGCTTATGTCACGACTTTTGAATGATAATGTCATGATTCTTGGATGATAATGTCATAACTTTTAGATGATAATGTTATGACTTCTGGTTAATAATGTCATGACTCTTGCATGGTAATGTCATAATTCTTGGATAATAATGTCATAACTCTTGGATGATAATGTCAACACACACCATCAATATCGCACTCAGTCACCACCCCGTAATTGGAGAGATTATTACTCTCCCAATTTCGATTTGGGTGCTGGGGGCTTCCCGTCGGAGGGAGCAGGTGACACGGTGGGGAGAGAGAGACCCGGGATGAGGGAGTGGGGAGGAAAGTGATGGTGGATATGCTGCCCAATACTAACGAGTCGGTGAATTTTATCGAGTTTGGGGCCAATGAAATTGCGGAGAGGATTGTCAATTGCTGGCCTGTCTGGCTGGGCGACCTGGCGTAATTCCGTTTTATAAACACAAACAAGAACAAGGGGGAAAGAAAAGGGATAAAATTTTAGTTCCGAATGCTTTGATAAGAGGGTAACCATCCAAGAAATTACAACTGACCTGTCACAGAGGCGTGAAACGGAACCTTCTTCAATGTTTTGTACTCTGGCGGTCGGCTCATAGACAGCGGCTATCCAGGAATATATTTATGCTCTGTCATAATACAGTGTGTTTGAAAGAGATGGACCCAATTACAAAGCAAACTGCTTTGAAATTGGATCCATCATTTTGAAACCCTATTAAACGGGAGAATGATAGATGCTCTGCAATTTGGCAGTAGGTGGGTACAGAGCGACCATCTACGAGAGTATAACCGTCCGTAAAACGGTAACCAGCTAAATATTTTGAAATCTGGCATAAATGTTAGTCTTTTCTATACACAAATAACTAGTAAAGAGGAGAAAGAGAAATTTTCTTCTCTAGAAACTGATATAATTTTTCAATCCAAATTCCTCCAACTTGAATTCATTGCTTCTGTCTCGTTACCTGAGTGTGAAACAAAAGCCTATTAAATGTTTTTTTTTGCACTACCAAGGCTGCTGGTGTTTTCTTACCGTCTAATGGCAGATAAATTTGACAAACGTGTTTCTTAATGGTTCTTATTCCCGTTATGTTTCCTCTCCAATTTAGGTCTCATCTCAGACATGGGGCGCCGATACGAGGAACACGGGAACTATTACTATATTTATACACTGTTATTACTATAAAAGCTTATTGAAGTCTATCTGTACAATCCGAAAATGACTTGAGGTCCTCTTCAGCAGATTCTTCAGACTAACTTTATTGTCCCTGTTTCTGCAGCCATGTTGTTTATTGCTGAGAATGCTCAGTATTATATACATGCATCCTTTTACCTTCATTAAATATCCTTTAGTAGTTTTGTACGTTGACAAGTGAACGTTACATGCATTACTCTAATGTTTATTATTATTATTATTATTATTATTATTATTATTATTGTTGTTGTTGTTGTTGTTGCTATTATTATTATTATTATTATTATTACAATGGACCCTCGGTTTTCGTTGGAAATTCTTTCCAGAAAGCTGTTTGAGTGCCGTTACCGAACGAATTTGTTCCCATAAAGACAAATGTAAATTAGATTAGTCATTTCAGACCCCCAAAAATACACTTACAAAAGCACTTACGAAAATACACTTACATAATATTTCGAGTTTGGAGGTGAACGAAAACCGAGGGTCCACTGCATTATTATTATTATTTTTAGGTATCCACAAAGGGGAACCTTTTAGAGTTGCCTGATTTTTTTTCTCCCTTTTTCTTTCTCCCAACTTTGGTTTTATCTCATTCACAAGTCGAAAACACTTCATCCAATAACGCTGTATAACCCCTGTGGTTTAGCGCTTCTATTTGATTATAATAATAACATCCAATAACCTTCAAATTTTCAACGCTTGTGTACGGTAACAAAACCCAGATTTAAAAAACAAATCTGGTATGTTCACATGTTCTATGAGCAAAGTTGTCTCATCAATTCTCAGATTCCTGGACTGGCTGGGATAACTTGCAAAAACCCACAGTGACGTAGCTTCGAACGTTCAGAAAAGTTGCCTCCTAATTCGACTAGGGCAGAGAGTGAAATTCAAGCAGGTAGGTGCAGATCTGTCCATTACATATGTAAAAAGTGTGGAAGTTTTGTTGCCTTTAAATCACGTCAAGTAAATTGCAGTTTGCCTCTTCTGAACGACTTCAGTATTTAATGGCTGACGCATCTTAGGGCCAGGATAGTGCCCATTACGTTTCGATTGCGTGCAGGCAAGTTTGTTGATAATTAAAAATTGCGTGGCATCGCTGGAGTCCTTTCCACAACTGGTGTGGTTTCCTGAACACAAGTTTCAAGCTGGTATTGTGCTCCATAAGTCCCAATTTTCAAATTTTATTGAATATTTAGTTATATTCATTTACATTCAATAAATGAAGAATGTTTCGACGGATGGGTTTCAAACTATTAACGATGATGCATCCCGTAAGAAGGATGATGCCTAGTAAATTTAGTCAGATGGGAGCATATTTGAAATTTTGATGGAATAATATCAGTTATTGTAGAGTGCCACTGAATCAGACAGGACACAGCTCTCTGTGTAGCTTCCCATCAGAATCCCATTATTATATATATATATATATATATATATATATATAATATATATATATATATATATATATATATATATATAATATATATGTATGTGTGTGTGTGTGTGTGTGTGTGTGTGTGTGTGTGTGTGTGTGTGTGTGTGTGTGTGTGTGTGTGTGTGTGTGTGTGTGTAATATGCAAATACCTTCCAATTTTGGATTAAATACAACTTCTCTTGCCGAATAGCAAGCAAAATTTGTGTATGCAAATTTGCATAAGTTATTCTGAACCAACTGAAAAATATATATTTCATTGTGTTCGTTTATTATCAAATAATTGTAAACTTATCTAAAATATATTTAGTTGGGTTAGGCTAAATTAAATTGCGCTTTTTGTAATAAGGTTAGGTAAGTTTTCTAAGGTTCTTTTTGTACAAAATTATTAATTTTTGCATTAACATAAATTAAAAAATATATCTTTAAACATATAAGATAAATTTTTAGAAAGGACTTAATTGTAAATGAGTTCTTGCTAATTGACAAATTTTACATATTCGGTGTGTGTGTGTGTGTGTGTGTGTGTGTGTGTGTATTTTACAAGATTTACCTTCCCTAATGGGAGAAGGAAGGTGTAAATTAACACACACCTGCCGCTTCCCGACGACGCTCACCTATTTCCATAATCACTTCATGCAAATTTTCATAAGTTTTGCTTGAGTGAGTAGAGTGGAGGTGAGATGCTTCCAACACTGCCTCACCTCTCTCTTAATGTATCTCTTTCCTCCAGCCTCTTCCAAACCTTTTATTAGTTAGTCACCTTTCCAAGTCAGGAATATTTTATGTTTAACATTTTATTCTCTTATAATGTCTTTTTAAAGAAACCAATAAACTTATCAGTTTCGATAACAATAATATGACAATAATAATGACTATAATAATAATAACAACATAATACTAATAATAATATCAATAATACTACTACTACTACTACTACTACTACTAATAAAAATAATAATAATAATAATAATAATAATAACTAATAACTTTAGTAATAATAACTAATAACATTAGTAATAATAACTAATAACATTAGTAATAATAACTAATAACATTAGTAATAATAATGATAACTATAATAAAAACATTAATAATCAGATTAGTAATAGTAATAATTAAATAATAATAATATTAATAATTATAGTATGCCTTTCTGAGAAGTCTTGATCTTTGGTAATAATCACAGTGTTTGTTAAGAGTCAGTTATTTCTCAGTTTAAAAGGATGTATGTAGACCTATGACAAACCTAACGTAAGACTATGTTTAATGCCTTGTAATTTATATACATTACATAATTCAAATTACCTACCCACCCATCTACCCAGTCACCTACCTATAAACCCACCCACCCATCTACCCACCCACATATCTACCAACACACCTACCCACCCGCCCAATTACCCATCCACTCAATCATCCATATAGCTACCCACTTAATCCTTCACTCCCTCACCCATCCAATCACTCCCTAACCTACTCACCCACCCATCTACCCACCCACATATCTACCCACACACCTACTCACCCACCCATTCCCTCAGTTACTTATTCCTCTAGCGTTTACCTAATTATTACTTACGTAATCACCCCCCGATAATCCAACTAACCACCACCCACCCATACCCACATGTGGCTAACACCCAGACACTGGGTTCAGAACTTTGCTCACTTGTTCAATTGTTCAACCTTAATTAACACAATTAAAGGCATATCTCCTAATTATGAATAATTAATATCCGTTAATTGGAAGTCGAAATAAAAGAGAAAAATACAGCAATTGAATTTTTTTTAAATAATCAGCATTACAGTAAATATATTTTTTTTAGAATAATAATACCTTTTATATTGTTAATAATAATAATAATAATAATAATAATAATAATAATAATATTAATAATAATAATAATAATAATAATAATAATATATTATTAAATTATTATTATTATTATTATTATTATTATTATTATTATTATTATTATTATTATTATTATTATTATATTAGCTATTATATACGAGACAACTAAATCAATTACATGCAGTACCACTGACACCATCACCATATCACTGACACCATATCACAGTGGGCGCCTGTGACGAGCGGTGTACCGCAGGGGTCAGTCCTAGGACCAGTGTTATTCTTGGTATATGTAAATGACATGACGGATGGGATAGACTCAGAAGTGTCTCTGTTCGCGGATGATGTGAAATTAATGAGGAGAATCACATCGGAAGAGGACCAAGCAGGACTTCAAACAGACCTGGACAAGCTTGACATCTGGTCTAGCAACTGGCTTCTCGAATTCAATCCCACCAAATGCAAAGTCATGAAGATCGGAGAAGGGCAAAGAAGACCGCTGACAGAGTACAGGTTAGGCGGACAAAGGCTACAAACCTCGGCAAAGGAGAAAGACCTTGGGGTGAGTATAACGCCAAGCACGTCTCCGAGGCACACATCAACCAGATAACTGCGGCAGCATATGGGCGACTGGCAAACCTAAGAATAGCGTTCCGTTACCTTAACAAGGAATCGTTCAAGACACTGTACACCGTGTACGTCAGGCCCATACTAGAATATGCAGCACCAGTCTGGAACCCACACCTGGTCAAGCACGTAAAGAAACTAGAGAAAGTGCAAAGGTTTGCGACAAGGTTAGTTCCACAACTCAGGGGTCTGTCCTATGAAGAAAGGTTGAGGAAATAGGACTAACAACACTGGAGGAAAGAGGGGTCAGAGGAGACATGATAACGACATACAAAATACTGCGGGAATTGACAAGGTAGACAGTGACAGGATGTTAAGAGAGGGAACACAGAAACAAGGGACACAACTGGAGCTGAAGACTCAGATGAGTCAAAGGGATGTTAGGAAGCATTTCTTCAGCCACAGAGTAGTGCAGGATAGTGAGTAAAAGAGGCAGAGACCCAGTAGCGGAAGCAAGAGGCGGGGCCAGGAGCTGAGTCTCGACCCCTGCAACCACAATTAGGTGAGTACAATTAGGCGAGTACCACCACCATACCACTGACACCACCAACATACCACTGACACCACCAACATACCACTGACACCACCAACATACCACTGACACCACCAACATACCACTGACACCACCATACCACTGACACCACCACCATACCACTGATAACAAAATAAGGCACAATACCGTGACTGGAACAATACACACACAACCCGCACATATAAAAGAGAGGAGCTTACGACGACGTTTCGGTCCGACTTGGACCATTTACAAAGTATGTTGTCTCTGTTGATGCTTTCCTCTCCCATTACATTGTTAAATGCTCCAAACTTCAGAACACCCGAGACTTAACCTGATTCCTTCCCCTTCTATCTCTTCCCCCTTCTCCTCTTTCTCCTTTCTCCTCTGGGTTTTCTTTCTTTTCTTTTGCCTTGTATTTGTCCTTCTTTATTTTATTTTAATTTCATTTTTCCCCCTCTGTGTTGTTGTCCTTACCCTTGCGGGTCGTCAGGTTCATTGCAGTGCTCCTTTCCAGGAATATGACTGACTCCACTACTACTACCACTACCACTACTACCTCCATTATTACCCCTCCACCACTTTCTTTGTGCCCTTCCCTGTCTGCCTGCCTATAAATACCCCTTCCACCTGTTCTTTGTGTCAGTGTGACTTTGTAAATGGTCCAAGTCGGACCGAAACGTCGTCGTAAGCTCCTCTCTTTTTTATATGTGCGGGTTGAGTGTGTATACTACTGATACCACCACCATACCACTAACATTGACACCAATATAGAGTGTCATCTCTGATCTCAATCTACTAGACACACTTCACTCAAATGTAACATTGCGTTCATGTCATTTTTATTACAGATACGCAAAAAAAAATAAAAATAAGAACAGAGCATCATTTTACCACGAAACGGACATTTTTAATTATTTATGCAATTACACTATGACGCCAGCATCAAAATCCCCTTTTTGGCATTAAACCCTGGGTAATAATTAACCTGGAGAGCATAATCATACTAGCTTCGTGTGCTCATTCTTCAAGTTTTTACTAACATTCTAACCGGTTCAAAATTATCCAGAGTTAACAAATATTTTGATTTCCGTAACATTCCTCAATTATCTAGTAAACAGAAAAGTATTTCTCAGTGTTTATACACCAAGAAGGCTTGTATATCTCAGTGTTTATACAGCAAGAAGGCTTGTATCTCTCACTGTTTATACACCAAGAAGACTTGTATCTCTCACCGTTTATACACCAAGAAGACTTGTATCTCTCACTGTTTATACACCAAGAAGGCTTGTATCTCTCACTGTTTATACACCAAGAAGGCTTGTATCTCTCAGTGTTTATACACCAAGAAGACTTGTATCTCTCAGTGTTTATACACCAAGAATGCTTGTATCTCTCAGTGTTTATACACCAAGAAGGCTTGTATCTCTCAGTGTTTATACACCAAGAAGGCTTGTATCTCTCAGTGTTTATACACCAAGAAGACTTGTATCTCTTACTGTTTATACTCGAAAAAGACTTGTATCTCTCAGTGTTTATACACCAAGAAGACTTGTATCTCTCACTGTTTATACACCAAGAAGACTTGTATCTCTCACTGTTTATACTCGAAAAAGACTTGTATCTCTCAGTGTTTATACACCAAGAAGGCTTGTATCTCTCACTGTTTATAAACCAAGAAAACTTGTATCTCTCACTGTTTATACATCAAGAAGGCTTGTATCTCTCACTGTTTATACACCAAGAAGACTTGTATCTCTCACTGTTTATACACCAAGAAGGCTTGTATCTCTCACTGTTTATGCACCAAGAAGACTTGTATCTCTCACTGTTTATACACCAAGAAGACTTGTATCTCTCACTGTTTATACACCAAGAAGACTTGTATCTCTCAGCGTATATGCACCAAAATGTGCCTGTCTTTCAGTGTATATATACCGTCAAGGTGTATATCTCAGCGTATATTTTTTGAACATTTAATTAAATCCTTATTTTAGGGATTCAAGTAAACTCTGACAGATATAAGTGGGAGAAGTTCACCTCTCAGTACACAGTATATATATCCTGTATAAAAAGGAAGATATTCTGCAATGATCATACATAAAAGTTACCAGGTTAAAAACAATAACATTATCTATTCTAACTATCCAGTATTATTCACAGTAAGATATAGCAGTTATGTAAAGGCGTGGTGGAGGCTCGGTTCTCCGTCCTCTCAATGACGTACAGAAACTCTCACAACAGAGATTTTCCCCTATATTCATATTTTTTTCTATATGCTTCAGAGGTGCTGTGCTTAACGTGGCATAACTTTAATATTCGTTGCTATCGAATCATTTTTTTATTAATTAACACGAAATCTATTTATTCATCATACTGCGAACGTACTGGCAATTCTATTAATAAATATTACATTCAACATAGCGGATTAAAAATTACTTTTTCATTTTTTATTTGTAATTTAGCTAAATAATATTTTTTTGATCAATACTGATTCGTTGCAGGACTGATTTTATATTCCCATGTTGGCATTCGCATCCAGTTACCATCCTGGAGCAACACCGGATGGACAGGTGTATGTAAATGTATATATATATATATACACTGCTGGAACAATCATCACAACCGCTACCCTACTTCTGGAACAACCGCTACCCTACTTCTGGAACAACCGCTACCCTACTTCTGGAACAACCGCTACCCTACTTCTGGAACAACCGCTACCCTACTTCTGGAACAACCGCTACCCTACTTCTGGAACAACCGCTACCCTACTTCTGGAACAACCGCTACCCTACTTCTGGAACAACCGCTACCCTACTTCTGGAACAACCGCTACCCTACTTCTGGAACAACCGCTACCCTACTTCTGGAACAACCGCTGCAACCACCTCCGCTGCACGTAGAAAACACCACCACTACCACACCGCTGGAAAAAATCACCACAACCATTACCACTGCTGACAGAGCCACCATGACCATTACCACTGCTGACAGAGCCACCATGACCATTACCACTGCTGACAGAGCCACCACGATCATTACCTCTGAATGACAACTAGATTAAGCACAGCTTCTAGTAGTAGCCTTCCGCAATTATCACCACCTGTGGTAGCACCACCACAGCTACCACCCCCTCTGGCAGCGCTACCACAACCACCATCATTGCGGGTAGCATCACCACAACCGCCATCACTGATTCCAGAACCACCACGACCATCACCACTGCTTAAACAACCACTAAACTAACCACAATTTCTAGTAACACTACCACAACCATCACCACCTTTGGTAGCACAACCACAAGCATTACCGGTAGCGCTATCACAACCATCACCCCCTCTGACAACACTCCAACAGCCACTACCACAACCACTACCACCAACCACTACCACAACCAGTACCACCAACCACTACCACAACCACTACCACCAACCACTACCACCACCACCAACCACTACCATAACCAGTACCACCAACCACTACCACAACCAGTACCACCAACCACTACCACAACCACTACCACCAACCACTACCATCACCACCAACCACTACACCAGTACCACCAACAATCAACAACCAGTACCACCAACCACTACCACCAACCACTACCACAACCAGTACCACCAACCACTACCACAACCACTACCACCAACCACTACCACAACCAGTACCGCCAATGAAACAAAACAAGCAGCGCCCGGTATTATACCTGACACAGCAGTCAAAACCCTGCGGGCCATCTATCAGTTTTATATGCTCAGAGTCAATAACAACTTACGTTCCTCAATTGAATTTTATGAGCAAATTATGCAATTTTAGGCCTGGCATATCGAAATGAATCTGCTGAAAATCAAATTATCATGGGGTCTTGTTTCTCAATGATTGGCAATTCATAGATTTTCAAATTAATTAAATTTATATTGAATATATAATCCACATTATAATATATATATATATATATATATATATATATATATACATTCGTGTTTCCTGCGTGACGAAGAGAGTTAAGATAAATAACAATTGCTAGCATTATTTCTAGCAACAACAGCTCTGAGTGTCATATCAGCGATATTATTTTGTGTAGTCTAGGAATAAAAATGGAATAATTTTAAATGTGTACTTAGGTTTAGTGGAAATTATGTTTTAATCGTGGTTGCGACACGACCGAGTAACATTGTTTTAATCGTGGATCCGACACGACCGAGTAACATGTTTTAATCGTGGATCCGACACGACCGAATAACATGTTTTAATCGTGGATCCGACACGACCGAATAACATGTTTTAATCGTGGATCCGACACGACCGAATAACATGTTTTATTCGTAGATCCGACACGACCGAGTAACATTTGGTTTAAACAAGACTAAATTTAATTGGGAGTTCAATAATTTTTCAGAGGGGAAAGTTCCGGAAGATGTTTTAACTTTTGCTTAAATTTATAAGTGTCATTCAACAAAAGATAACGATTGAGACAATGTTTATCTCTGTTTAGAGTTTTATCAAGTCATCTTGATAAAGCTGTATACAGAGCAAAGTGTTACACCAGTGTACAGAGCAAAGTGTTACCCCAGTGTACAGAGCAAAGTGTTACCCCAGTGTACAGAGCAAAGTGTTTTCCAGTGTACAGAGCAAAGTGTTATTCCAGTGTACAGAGCAAAGTGTTACCCCAGTGTACAGAGCAAAGTGTTATTCCAGTGTACAGAGCAAAGTGTTATTCCAGTGTACAGAGCAAAGTGTTATTCCAGTGTACAGAGCAAAGTGTTATCCCAGTGTACAGAGCAAAGTGTTATTCCAGTGTACAGAGCAAAGTGTTATTCCAGTGTACAGAGCAAAGTGTTATTCCAGTGTACAGAGCAAAGTGTTATCCAGTGTACAGAGCAAAGTGTTATTCCAGTGTACAGAGCAAAGTGTTATTCCAGTGTACAGAGCAAAGTGTTATTCCAGTGACAGAGAAAGTGTTACCCCAGTATACAGAGCAAAGTGTTATTCCAGTGACAGAGAAAAGTGTTATTCCAGTGTACAGAGCAAAGTGTTATTCCAGTGTACAGAGCAAAGTGTTATTCCAGTGTACAGAGCAAAGTGTTATTCCAGTGTACAGAGCAAAGTGTTATTCCAGTGCACAGAGAAAAGTGTTACCCCAGTATACAGAGCAAAGTGTTATTCCAGTGTACAGAGCAAAGTGTTATTCCAGTGTACAGAGCAAAGTGTTATTCCAGTGTACAGAGCAAAGTGTTATTCCAGTGTACAGAACAAAGTGTTATTCCAGTGTACAGAGCAAAGTGTTATTCCAGTGCACAGAGAAAAGTGTTATGCCAGTGTACAGAGCAAAGTGTTATTCCAGTGTACAGAGCAAAGTGTTATCCCAGTGTACAGAGCAAAGTGTTATTCCAGTGTACAGAGCAAAGTGTTATCCCAGTGTACAGAGCAAAGTGTTATCCCAGTGTACAGAGCAAAGTGTTATCCCAGTGTACAGAGCAAAGTGTTATCCCAGTGTACAGAGCAAAGTGTTATTCCAGTGTACAGAGTAGTTACCCCAGTGGAGAAATAACACGCGTTTTACAACGCGTGTTATTTCTCCACTGTTGTCAGTAGTACGCTGTTTACGTCTGATATTTGGGTTTGTTCTTTGTTCACTATTGAAATAGGATCACATCTTTCAGTTCCCCTTCCTCTCCTTCCCTTCTTGGGGTTTTTAAGTCCTCCATTTTCATCTTGAATGTCTTATTTGTTTCTCACCCTGTACAGTATGTCTCACCCTTCATCCTGTCAAGCATCACAATTCTCCCTTTACCATTTATTTTTTCTTCATTCCGTGCTCTTATTCCTTCGTCGTCACAGCGTTTCTCATTTTCAAGGATTCCTCAGGCCTTTTAACTCCCTGCCCTATTCCCGATTTCAAGGATTCCTCAGATTTTTTTAAGTCGTGCCCTCTCTTATTTTCACTTTGAAGCACTACACATGATTTTAAGCTCTTACCTCCCCCTTTTATTTCAAGTATTGCAGTTTTTGTTGTTGTAAATTCTACCTTCCTATTCGCAAGGACTTCACTGGCTTTCAAACTCTTAGCTTCCATTTTCAATGACTCCACCTGTCACTTCTTTCCCTCTTTTATTCAGTTATATACACTTCCTCTAATCCTACGCAATTTTAATAAGTTTCTTTCCATCCATATTTCCTCATTACCGCTTCGTGGTTTCTCTATGAAAACGTGTGATAGGGCTCCAGTTAGTAGCCGTTTACAAACCTTCCAAGGATCCTGATTGAGGAAGCCTTATACCCCTCTGTAATCCAGTAGCTCAAGCGTTTAGCTAGTAATCTAAGAAAGCGAGACGAGCTGTTGGAGTGTGAGCAGGGTAATATTTAGTGAAGGGATTCAGGGAAACCGGTTAGCCGGACTTGAGTCCTGGCAATGGAAAGTACAATGCTTGCACTTTAAAGGAGGGGTTTGGGATATTGGCAGTTTGGAGGGACTTTCTAAACTGTTGTATCTGAGCGCCTCTGCAAAGACAGTGATTATGTATGAGTGAGGTGAAAGTGTTGAATGATGATGAAAGTATTTTCTTTTTGGTGATTTTCTTTCTTTTTGGGTTACTCTGCTTCGATGGGAGACGTCCGATTTGTTGAATATATATATATATATATATATATATATATATATATATATATATATATATATATATATATCAGGCTCTGATCCAACATGAGGCCTGGTCACAGACCGGGCTGCAGGGGCGTTGGCCCCTGGAACTCTCTCCAGGTATATTCCAGGTATCAATAACAACACTGCGACTAGCCGGGGGATCGAACCCGTGTTGTTTTAGCCAGCCTCATGGTGTGCAAAAATACTACGATGCTCTAACCCACGGGACCATACAATCCTACAAAGATCATGCTCCCAGCAGAGGGCATACAATGGTGTGGGTGCCTCAGAGCTAATTTCATTCTACTCCCCGTTTGGTGTGCCAGCCTCCACAAGCAGTATATATCGTATTGTAACCACGAACGAGTGATATTTAATCAATAACAACACTGCGACTAGCCGGGGGATCGAACCCGTGTTGTTTAAGCCAGCCTCATGGTGAGCGAAAATTCCACGACGCTCTAACCCACCATACAAGCGTTGTGAAATTTTCGCTCACCATGAGGCGGGCTAAAACAACACGGGTTCGATCCCCCAGCTAGTCGCAGTGTCATTGATTTAATACCACTCGTTCGTGGTTACAATACTATATATATACTGCTTGTGGAGGCTAGTACACCAAACGGGGAGTTTGGTGTACTAGCCTCTGGTGTACTACTGGAGTAGTGTACTACTGGAGTAGTGTACTACTGGAGTAGTATACTACTAGAGTAGTGTACTACTAGAGTAGTGTACTACTGGAGTAGTGTACTACTGGAGACAGTGGTAGAATGAAGTAGGACTGCTGAAGAATCAGTGGAAATAAAGTTGTGAAATAAGTTCATCATATCGTTTAAAAAAATTCTCTACAAATGAAAAGAGAAGAATGTTTGTTGATTGTGAAGGACATTACCAGCAAGGAGGACGTTAGATCAAATCTAAATACCTCCCATTTCCTAAGCGCTTTATGACTCTTGCATATTTAGCTCTCCGATGTAAATATCAGGCAAAACAAAGACCAAAATATATAGTGAACAAGAACCTTTTTTTTTTTTTTTAAGTCAATAATCTTTCCAAGCTTCATCCGGAAGCCTGGTCTCCATACTTAGGCTCCAAATTTTGTCTCCAAACTTGGTCTCCAAGCAAAACTCTGCCCTAATAAAGCAGTCATGCTGATTTTGTGTCTTTGTTTTGCATATTGTCTGAAGTTTATATCTCTTACCCTCATAAATAAAATACTAATTTGCTCTCCAGGTGTTTGGAAATGGAAATAAGAATGGAGATGAGGGAGTCAGGGAAAAGGATGGGGGGGGGAATCATAAAGAAGATGAGGGAGGAAGAACGGAGAAGAGAGAGATGAAGGAGAAGGAAAAAATAAGACACATATGCACAAACAAGACATTTATTGAAGAAGACGTTTCGCCACTGGTGGCGTGTGTGTTATTTACAGAGGAAAGTAAATGTTGAATGTGAGAACACAAGGAACTAAACGTCAATATGAGGGAGTAGATGGAAAAGACGGGAGATTATACAGGGAGTGGGAATAGGGGAAAGTAAATAAAAACGACACGAGGGAAGCAGGATAAAGAAGAATTAGGGAGAATAAGAGTGAAGGGTAAATAGTGGTGAAGTAGTGTGTTGAAGATGGCTGCAAATTCCACACGCTGTCGAACCCTTGTTTTCTGAGAGAGGACGATTGTGTTTTTCATCCTGGAAAAAAAACATCGGAAATGGAAACCTGTATAAATATGTAAATACGACTGCGACCTTCTCGTGACTTACTCGTTCGTCTATCTTAAACTTCAGAGTTATTCTTCTTTGTTCAGTTTTCTGTATCGTGTTTCAGAGCCAGAGCTTACCGACTTGGATAATTCAGCGGGTATAAAGCAGGATTGGCTGAAAGTGGTTTCGGGATTATTGTTCTTTTGACTTATTTCCTGACGTGGCCTCCCTGCTGACAGCCTGATCAGTGAGACTGTTGGTGCTGAGGTGTGTGTGAATTGCGCCGCAACAGTTAGATCATTAACGAAGAAAGACAAACATTACAAACATTGCTTCACAATATGTAGTGTAGTTGTATTGGATTTTAACTGGTTTACGTGAGAGTAGTTAACGTCTTAAAGAAGTCTGGTTCTTCTCAGGCCAGGAGATATATCCCTTCAGCGTCTTCAGCTTTATTGAACGTGTTGTAGGAAGGTACAGAAAGTGAAATGAAGATAGAAATCTCTCTAGGACTCTTGAACGATGCTATGGGTTGAGTTTTATTGAATGAAAAGAGAGACATCATTTGCTCAATACAATTTTGACAATTCAGTTCTAGCCACAATACTGAAGTACAACCTGAAGAATCATGTAATGGAATTTTAACAAATTTAGGGACTATAAAGCATCGGGATGGAAATATTCCTGTCTAAATTGATCCAAAATTAGACAAAGGTATATTAATTAACGTGGTATGTACGCCGCTAATATTCATTTAACCTCTAAACTAAGAAATGTGCTTTAAAACAAGGCACCCGCAAAAAATAACTCAGAACTTCAAGAAAGGAAACTGACGCACAGGAAAAAGCTGCTGCCAAATCAGCTTAACCTCCCAAATCTGTAAGATTTTCAAAAATAATTAATGGAAGTAATCTTCAAGTAATCAAATATACCATTGGAAAATTTTATAAAACAAATATTGCTTCTCAAACTTACTTTCATTCATGTTGTTTTACGGATTCCAGTCATTCTTGAATTCCTTTCCACTCCGGGTCGGAGGGATACTTACAGTTATTCCTGGATATTTTACTTATTCCTCTTTGCTCCTACAAGGTATACGTGCGATAACTTACAAACGCCTCTTCTGTTTGGCTTCAAACTTACAGTTAGTGTAGCTTAGAGGAAACCTCGGATTGTTTTTGGGCTGTTAAATCTGCAGTTTGTCATTTTTATACACCAAAACAACGCAGAGTTTTCCGTGAGATAAATCTATAACGCGTCGTCCGATAAGCTTCAAACATTCAACAGAAACGCGTCCTACGTAGGTCGGGATTTTTATAGGAATTAGGGAGTCCGAACATTTCTGGCAATACAGCTTTGGAAGAGTAATGGTGTATGCGTTTCCTTCTTCAGGACACTGAAACTTTCCCGTCAGCATTTCCTGAGGCATTTGACGAAGCGTAACACAAAGAATTTTTCCAGAAAATTTAAGCTCATGTGATCACTCATAAAGTTTCGAAATAGAATAATCCCACGAAAAATCTATAGCATAATTTTAAATGTATTGACATACCGAAATGAAGGAGCTATATATTAGTTATCTTATATAACTTGTGTATCCGCTGACCAGTATTGTGTATGTTAGTCCAGGAGACAGGGAAGGTGAGGGAGGTAAGGTGGTCTAGTCACCCTTCTTATATTCTACACCATTACGTTTCTTCCGAAGATTTATGACATATTAAATAATTTAAAGATGTCCCCATCTGATATTTTCGTTCTAAGGGTCGTTAAAACCTGCGGGTTCGTTCCACGTTTATAATCTGATGCTCCAGACATTAACTATTGTGAGAGTCGCTTGTCTCTGCTTCTAAAACTGGATCTGCTGTAGGCAAATATCTTACGTTTGTAAACGGAAAAATCTTAAGTCTATTTACCAGTCAAAAAAGATCGCAAAAGAAGAATTTTAATATGCATCTCTCTTTTCTGAATAAAGATATCTTCCGAAAATATATTTAGTTTGGAAATAAAGCAACAATATGCCAAAAATGAATTAACCCACAAATGATAACTAGTCTACGTCCAACACCGGTCTAATCATATAAAAAAATATATCACACAAAACTCTTAAGTCCAGTATAAGTAACAAGGTATGAGACTCATTACTATACGCACCAAAGTCCATGCAGTGCATATGCCGTCGGATACCACCTGGTCGAAGACTAAATTCTCACAGTACAGTGTGCAGACTCCTGCAAGGCAATCAAGGGAAAAGCAAAATCAGTCTGTAACTTATGCAGAAACATCTTTATGAGGATGAGTGTCCCCCAGATAACCTCAGAGACAAAGACCACTCAAGGTAGTGCTTGCATGTGTGTATGGTGCGTTAAGGATACTCCAAACAATAGAGTGGCAACTAACAACTCTGTAGGCAAAGCAACTGAGTCCATACTAGACTTCACTGTCACGAACAAATCAACACACAAGCCTGTGTATAGATCATCCAGGCTCTCAGAAAACAAGAGTCCACTCAATGGACATAGGCAACAGACGCTAAGCAATGCTCGGAAAATTTAAGTCCAAAAATGACTGTGTGTGACGTTGTTTGTGTTAGTGGAGATGGCACAACCACCTCTCATCCTTCCCTGACCTCTGACCTCTGAGGTCGTAGTGTACCTTCAGCTACTTTAGCTAAGAATGTTAATGGACAACCTTTTTTCTAAAAGCTCACAACTTCTTTATTACAAATTATCAAAGCCATCACACAGCATTATTAAATCTAAATTTCAATAAAGAAATATCATTAATAAATGGATATTAAACAAAGGTGCCTAATGTTCTCCCAAAAGACATTAATTTTACATTTTAAATTTTTAAATTTAAATTTTAAAAAAAATTTATGATGTATGATCTTCAAAAAGTATTCGATTTACCATTTAAAAATCAAGGGAAAATCTTGAAGATTTGTGTTTATTTTAACAGGAATGTTTCATATCAAAATTAAAAAAAAAAAAAACATTGATAATATTAATTTTTCGTCGGCTCTATTCATGTTTGATATTTACTCATTATCATAATTTTGTATATCATTTATTTTTTAAGACGTTAATAAGATATTTGGACAGACGAGGCTAAAGGAAAAGAGAATGAGTGCAAATATCAGCAGAAGAAACAATTGATTATTTATTATCAGCAAATTTCAATAAAGACAACTAAATAAATAAATGAGATCAGATAACACAAGTGATAAATGTTCATCCCATTGAGACTTTAATTTGTCACATATTTAAATCCGGTTTTCATTATTTTAAACATTTTTATTGCATCGCCTATGATCTTAGAAAAGAAGAATTATATTTACTCTCAGTTTTAATCAAGAAAATCTTGAAGGATTTGTGTCATTGCTTGACGGGAGCAGATCGACTGTCCCTCCTTCACCAAAAATCTAAATGGTTATAACTATGACCATAATTTTTAAAGGGGTGGACCGGTAAGCCAGCGGAAGGCCTCGGTCAGATAACCAAAACCTCTAGCTGTGGGTCATCATATGACTAAGACCCGAGTCAGGAAATACTTGTCCTGTTTCCTGGCAAACCTTAACAACCAACCTCCTTAACCTACCCGTGTCACTATATTAATTCAGGATTGTGAATGTTGTGACTACTCTGTACATTACTGGGGAATTCGGCTGCACACTGGGACAATCAGAAACTTCAAGGTGAATAGCATTTAAGTTGCTCAGGGAGAGTTTTCCATAAACCTACGCAGTTAGGAGCTATTCCTCGGTTATTTATTTTGCCTGCAGAGGATACCAGGTTATCCAGCTTAAACTAATGTCTTTTCAGCAAGGTCTGAGAGGTCAGTTTGCTGGCGGCTTGCGGCTTTCATTGTTTTTTTTTCCATTCATGAATTTGGCTTCTCCTCAGACTATCTCCTAGATGTTACTGACGTCAGCGATCCCTTGTTTCCTTTTTGTTTTTCTTTCCCTCTGTAAAAAAATCGATGGAGACCACTTTGAGTTGGACACCAGTAATGACCTGGATCGCACTGAGGATCAAATTTTTTCCCCTGATGAGTCACTGCGTCAGAGGAATATAAGTTCTCAGCCCACAAATAGAGTTCTCCGCATCCACTACGTAACTGTTTTTTTTTTTTGCTGCTCTCGTGTCTTGTCACTAGTTATAGAGGGTCAATGCCCTATGTTTACCGGTCCCAGGATTCACTTCAGGCGCTGCCACAATATGCTATAATGCATCCTGTGTCCCAGAAAATTCAGGAGCTAACCAGATGTAATGATGTGGAGTTCTATTGGTGCCCAGGACAAGCTAAGGTAGTAAACGGGCAGATGCGAACGTTTAAGCTGAGGTAATGAATAGCCTGTACAGCGGGTTATTTTCTTACAGTAACTCTCTGTACTGAGTGTACAGGGTTATGTACAATATAATGGGGTAGTGAGTGGTCCATCTGGGCCCTACAAATGAGCAGCAACCTATACAGTGAGGAATTAGACACATGTGAAACACCTGGGTATCTTAGTAGAACTATTCACAGAAGACAGTGGAGGAGGACGGAATTAACCCTCAGCCTAGAAACCGGTATTCAGTACCTTAGTCTTGATGAATCTGAAGTGTAGGTAGGAATAAAGAATCCTGTAATTAGTCCCTGACTATATTTCAGATTCATGTCCAGAATGAGAGACCGACCCATTGCTTCATCTGCTGTCTTTACATATCAGCTATATATTGAATTGATAAAGCTATAACGAATTGTCTTGAAATAAAGATACCTAGGTGTCGCAGGTGTCTAATGATGATCTTGTCAGTAGTGTACTCAATTGTGACTTTGTAAATGGTCCAAGTTGGACCGAAACGTCGTGGCAAACTCCTCTCCTGTGTGAGAGATATTTGTGTATTGTTCCAGTCACGGTATTGTGCCTTTCTGGTTTTTACTCTATTATTGTCATGACTATTATTAGCAAGACTTCTCCTTAAAACAATAAATCCCTCCATCACATACCTATTACTACCACTGCTACTACTACAATTAGTAGTACTACTATAAGTATTACTACTAGTACTCTACTACTACTACTACTAATACCTACAGCGATTATATTATGCTTTTACATCTCACTATAATACCTATATATACCCTGTGTGTCCCTGTATCGTTTGCAACGGCTTGACAAAGCTCCTGGAGAGCGAAACGTTGCCACAATAAAATGTCACATTAACTGCACTTGTATCCTTTTACCTAAGATTATTAGCCCGTCTTTATAAGTGCTTGACTGACTATCAGGCATAACAACCTAAGATACGTTACACTTCGTTATTCTTTATGTTTATGTAGATGATATTAAGGATTATCACGTGCTCTCCGGGCACCACTTAGTAATGCTGTTAATATCAAACGCACTATTATGTTTTAGTGTGCAAGTTACGACTGGTTGCACCAACACTATAAAAACAGGAGATAAAACGTCTCATAAAAAAAAGATGTACACTTAACTTTGTCAGAGTATCCTTATAAATTTAAGTGGCGTTACTTTTTTTTCCAAACTTTCTCTTGTATCTTCCAGATATACAGATTTACTTTGTGTTTCTCCAGTAAAGTCGTCAATGTATACCATTAACCCGTTTAGAAGGGCATCACATTCTCTGAGTTGCTGCTACATCATCATCATTCCCTGCCCATCTAGTGTGGGGAAATAGAGAGTTATTATTCCTAAGCGGACCTCTTGTAACCTCCAGCTTTAAAATCGTACGTGTCGATACCAACGTTCTAAGGAGCTACGTTACGTCCTTCGCTGTAGCCCGTCTTCCATCTCCTTTCGCTATTAACATTAAGCAATACGTAAATATAGGATCTTTAATGATAGGTTAGATTAACCTAATCTAATATATAATAACTGGTACTTTTATTTTTCTTAGGCGGTACAACTATTGACACAATACAAAGCACTGGGAAAACGCATTTACAAACAAGCGTAGCAGAATGTCATAAATCTTTCTCTAGATCTTAAATTTCAGGTTTGAGATAGATGCATCCTATGATAATGTCTTGTGGTATGCTTGGATTATAGTGAGATAGATGCAGGCTATGATAATGTCTTGTGGTATGCTTGGATTATTGTGAGATATATGCAGGCTATGATAATGTCTTGTGGTATGCTTGGATTATAGTGAGATAGATGCAGGCTATGATAATGTCTTGTGGTATGCTTGGTTATTGGAATATGCATAGATAATGATCTGTGCTAGCTTGGATTATTGTGAATATGCAGGCTATGATAATGTCTTGTGGTACGCGATTATGGAGATAGTGCTATGATAATGTCTTGTGGTATGCTTGGATTATAGTGAGATAGATGCATGCTATGATAATGTCTTGTGCTATGCTTGGATTACAGTGCCATAAACAATGATCAGTGCGAAGTAGGCAACCATCTGAATTGAGATATGGAACGCAGGTGAGAGATGTGCATATTGCAGTCTGAAGACGATCTGTGCCTTAGGCCGAAATGTACAGATGACTTACCTGTATTTCATATTCCTCTCCCAACGATTTCTCACTTTGTGTCTTATACCAAGATTACACCTGTCTGAGGCAGAATGACCATGCTGTCTAACACAGGTGTTGGCTTTAAGAATGTCCATACTATCTGAGACAGCTACCTATGAGAATGGTCATGCTGTGAGAGTTATGAACAATTGTTGTAAGAAAGACTGGTTAGTGTGTGAGTGTGCATTTGAGACATGTGCAAGGAAGAAATAAGAAAGTATAACGGAACTAGAGAAAAACAGTGGTAAAAGAAATTAAGTTTACATATACCTGAAGTATACCTGGAGGGTGTTCCGGGGGTCAACGCTCCCGTGGACCGGTCCATGACCAGCATTTACGATATATATAAATTTACTATATATGAAAATGCAAAGAAGGCAAACTCACTGGAAAAAACTAAGCAGTTAAAATGAGAAAGAATTGAAAAAAAAGAATAGGTGACACAATAAAAAAATGAGAGGCATTGATAAAAGAAAGTGATGGGAGATACACAGTAAACACAAGAATAAACTATTATAAAAAATAGAGAAAGTGGTAATGAAGCAATGAAAAAAGTATATGTAAAGTTTGTAAACAATGGAAAATAATAAATTGTACAGAGTAATAATGTGAGAAAATACATAGAAAAAAATTAATGTAAATTGAGAATAAAACTAATGAGACTGAAGGAGGCCGAGGTAATAAAGTAACGGAGGGAATATTTAAAGAAATTATTGAAATTAGATGATGAAATTGAAGGAGAAAGTTCATCCTTGGGATGAGGAGGAATGAGATCAATTAGATTAAGTGAATAGACGGAAGGGAGAGAAACTGAGAAAGTTGAAAGTGGGAAGAGCAGCATGGACCGATGGGTTTAATAATAGAACGTTAAACGCAAGGGGAGAATAAATTCTGGAATTGTTGCTAACGTTTGTTTGATGTCTGAAGATAAGAAGTAATCTGCCAAGGATTAGCAGAGATCATGTGCATTTCCTTTGTGCGAAGAGATAAGGCATAAGAGATAATGCAGTAACTATAGGGTAATAGATCTTAAATGTAAAGTGTACGAAAGAATTATAATTAGTTGATTAGCCAAAAATAACAAAATGTATGAATATACGACAAATTGGATTTAGTGGATTTAGAAAGTGAAGGTGTGTGGATCAAATGGTGGTAGTGGATTTAGAAAGTGAAGGTGTGTGGATCAAATGGTGGTAGTGGATTTAGAAAGTGAAGGTGTGTGGATCAAATGGTAGTAGTGTATTTAGAAAGTGAAGGTGTGTGGATCAAATGGTGGTAGTGGATTTAGAAAGTGAAGGTGTGTGGATCAAATGGTGGTAATGGATTCGCGAACAAACAGGACTAGTATCAAATGGATCCGAATCTTTGTCAGTTTAGGACTTAACTAGTCAGGCATCATCTAACTACCTAGCAGTAACCTGTCTCCAGGAGCTAACACTGATCCAAATATTACTCAGAAAATGGAAAAGAAACTGTTTCACAGAGACAGTTGAAAAAAAGGCGTACGAGAGAGTGGGTCGGTGTCACAAATATGTGGATTAAGTACTAAGTTGTTGAAAGCTGAGAAATGCTTCTCAGGGAGTAGTTAAGAACGGGTTAAGTGCATTATTAAGGAGGTTGTACTGTGTTCAGTAAGAGAGGGACCTCGATATGGATGTGTGTTGCCATCATGTTTGAGTGTATATAGGCGAGATTATATGAGAGGTACTTGTTAGAATGCGGTGTCATCTAAGTTTTTAATGATTCCTGACTGAGTAATCACATATAGCATTATGTACCTATAATTTTCAATAGTTATGTTCATAGATATAGCTACATTGTTATCATGTGTCTGTACACACACATTATATATATATATATATATATATATATATATATATATATATATATATATATATATATATATATATATATATATATATATATATATATATATATATATATATATATATATATAAAACGCAAACAATCACAGACAGGTGATCTTAACTATGCAAGACAAGCCACGGAGAGGAAGGGGGGGGGGAAATCTTTAGCTCAAGTACTTTCACACTTCTCAGTGCGTCATCAGGAGCTATGCAATGTTGCAAGACAGCAACTGAAGCAGGGGAAGTTTTCTCAGGGTAACGCAGTGCGGGTCTGTCACTGGCCGCAGCTTCTATGTGTATGTGTGTGTGTGTTGTGCCGAAGAGGTAAAGCTTGCGACTTTGGCTTAAATAACAACGCTCTTCTTGCCGAATAAGGCAAGCGAAAATTTGTGTGCACAATAATTTCGCAAAAAATCATTCTGAACCTAACGAAAAAAATATATTTCATTGTGTTTGTTTATTATTAAATTAGGCTAAATTAAATTGCGCTTGTTATAATAAGGTTAGGTAATTTTTATAAGGTTCTTTTGGTACAAAATAATTAATTTTTACACTAACATAAATGAAAAAATATATCTTTAAACGTATAAGAGGAAATTTTAGAAAGGACTTAATTTTAAATAAGTTCTTGCTAATTGACCAATTTTACCTATTCGGCACACACACACACACACACACACACACACACACCCACATATATATATATATATATATATATATATATATATATATATATATATATATATATATATATATATAGTGTGTGTGTGTGTGTGTACTCACCTAGTTGTACTCACCTAGTTGTGGTTGCAGGGGTCGAGTCAAAGCTCCTGGCCCCGCCTCTTCACTGGCCGCTACTGGGTCACTCTCCCTGCGCCATGAGCTTTATCATACCTCTGCTTAAAGCTATGTATAGAGCCTGCCTCCACTACATCGCTTCCTAAACTATTCCACTTCCCGACAACTCTGTGACTGAAGAAATACTTCCTAACATCTCTGTGATTCATCTGAGTCTTCAACTTCCATCTGTGTCCCCTTGTTGTTGTGTCCCATCTCTGGAACATTCTGTCTCTGTCCACTTTGTCAATTCCACTCAGTATCTTATATGTTGTTATCATGTCTCCCCTATCTCTCCTGTCCTCCAGTGTCGTCAGGTCGATTTCCCTTAACCTCCCCTCGTAGGACATACCCCTTAGCTCCGGGACTAGTCTTGTTGCAAACCTTTGCACTTTCTCGAGCTTCTTCACATGCTTGGCTAGGTGTGGGTTCCAAACTGGTGCTGCATACTCCAATATGGGCCTAACGTACACAGTGTACAGGGTCCTGAACGATTCTTTATTAAGATGTCGGAATGCTGTTCTTAGGTTTGCTAGGCGCCCATATGCTGCAGCAGTTATTTGGTTGATGTGCGCCTCAGGAGATGTGTCTGGTGTTATACTCACCCCAAGATCTTTTTCCTTGATTGAGGTTTGCAGTCTCTGGCCCCCTAGGCTGTACTCCGTCTGCGGTCTTCTTTGCCCTTCCCCAATCTTCATGACTTTGCACTTGGTGGGGTTGAACTCCAGGAGCCAGTTGCTGGACCAGGCTTGCAGGCTGTCCAGATCCCTTTGTAGTTCTGCCTGGTCCTCGTCCGATTGAATTCTTCTCATCAACTTCACATCATCTGCAAACAGGGACACTTCGGAGTCTATTCCTTCCGTCATGTCGTTCACAAATACCAGAAACAGCACTGGTCCCAGGACTGACCCCTGTGGAACCCCGCTCGTCACCGGCGCCCACTCTGACACCTCGCCACGTACCATGACTCGCTGCTGTCTCCCTGACAGGTATTCCCTGATCAATGTAGTGCCTTCCCTGTTACCCCTGCCTGGTCCTCCAGCTTCTGCACTAATCTCTTGTGTGGAACTGTGTCAAACGCCTTCTTACAATCCAAGAATATGCAATCTACCCACCCCTCTCTCTCTTGCCTTATCGCTGTCACCCTGTCGTAGAACTCCAGTAGGTTTGTGACACAGGATTTCCCGTCCCTGAAACCGTGTTGGCCGTCGTTGATAAGCTCATTCCTTTCTAGGTGCTCAACCACCCTTCTCTTGACTATCTTCTCCATGACCTTGCATACAATACATGTCAGTGACACTGGTCTGTAGTTTAGTGCTACGTTCCTGTCTCCTTTTTAAAAATTGGAACTACATTTGCTGTCTTCCAAACCTCAGGTAGTTGCCCTGTTTCGATAGATGTGTTGAAGATCGTTGTTAGGGGTACACATAGCTCCTCTGCTCCCTCTCTCAGGACCCATGGAGAGATGTTATCTGGCCCCATCGCCTTTGAAGTATCTAGCTCGCTTAGTAGCCTCTTCACTTCCTCCTCATTTGTGTGTATTGTGTCCAGCACTTGATGGTGTACCCTACCTCTCCTCCTTTCTGGAGGCCCTTCTATCTCCTCTGTGAACACCTCTTTGAATCTCATGTTGAGCTCCTCACACACTTCCCGGTCATTTCTTGTGACCTCCCCTCCTACCTTCCTCAGCCTGATCACCTGGTCCTTGACTGTTGTTCTCCTCCTGATGTGGCTGTACAGCAGCTTTGGGTCAGATTTGGCTTTCGCTGCTATGTCATTCTCGTACTGTCTTTGGGCCTCCCTTCTGATCTGTGCATATTCATTTCTGGCTCTACGACTGCTCTCCTTATTCTCCGGGGTTCTTTGCCTTCTGTACCTCTTCCATTCCCTTGCACACTTGGTTTTGGCTTCCCTGCACCTTTGGGTGAACCATGGGCTCATCCTGTCTTTTTCGCTTCTCCTGTTACCCTTGGGTATAAACCTCTCCTCAGCTTCCTTGCAAATTGTTGTCATATATTCCATCATCTCGTCTACTGACTTCCCTGCCATCTCTCTGTCCCACTGAACTCTGTGCAGGAAGTTCCTCATGCCCACATAGTCCCCTTTCTTGTAGTTTGGCTTCAAATGTGCAGCCCTTCCTGCTTCCCCCTCCACTTGTAACTCTACTATGTATTCGAAACTTAGAACCATATGATCACTGGCCCCAAGGGGGCTTTCATGTGTGATGTCCTCAATATCTGCACTACTCAGGGTGAATACTAGGTCCAGTCTCGCTGGTTCGTCATTTCCTCTCTCTCTGGTAGTGTCCCTTACGTGTTGGTACATGAGATTTTCCAGTACCACCTCCAGCATCTTAGCCCTCCACGTTTCTTGGCCCCCATGTGGCTCCAAGTTCTCCCAATCAATTTCCTTATGGTTGAAGTCACCCATGATCAGTAGCTTCGCCCTGCTCGCGAGCCCTTCTGGCCACTTCTGCCAGAGTGTCAATCATCGCTCTGTTACTCTCATCATACTCTTGCCTTGGCCTCCTGCTGTTCTGTGGTGGGTTATACATCACTGCAATTACCACCTTGGGACCTCCAGACTGTAGCATCCCTACTATGTAATCCCCAGCTTCTCCTCCGTCTCCTCTCTCCATCTCGTCAAAATCCCATCGGTTTTGATCAGCAGTGCCACTCCTCCACCCCTCTGTTCCCTCTGTCTTTCCTCAGGATCTGGTATCCCATTGGAAAGATGGCATCTGTTATCATACCTGTGAGCTTGGTTTCTGTGAGAGCTATTATGTCCGGTGATGCCTCTTTGACTCTTTCGTGCCACTCCTCCCACTTATTTGTTATTCCATCAGCATTGGTGTACCATACCTTCAGTTTCCTCTCTACTACTGTGTTTTGGGGGGTCTGTGAGGGTGGGGGACCTGGTGGTGTACTGTGGGATTCTATAGTGGAGTGTTGGGTGGGGGCTGAGATTGTTGGTTGTAGTTTGTGTTGGGATAGTGTGCTTGGTTGTTGGGTGTTTGGGATGGTTCTGTGTGCTTGTTCTTGTTGCTCCGCCCTGCTCTGGTTGTCCTCTACTGATTCTGTCCTTGTCCCTCCTCCTCGCTCCTTTCGCCTTTGTGTCCTCTCCCTCAGCTGCTGTCGTTCTGTTTTTGTTCTGTCCCGGTCTAGGAACACCCTCCTGTATTCTTCCGTTTCCTTCAATCGTGGTTTCTCTTGGAGGATTCTGTCTCTCTCTGTTTCTGTCCTGAGAATCAGCTTGAGCGGTCGTTTTCTCCCTTCGAGTACCCCCCTATTCTCTGAAAATTTACAATCTCGGACATGTCTTCTTCACCTATTTCTTTGAGTATGCTCTCAATCTCCTTTCTTTCTGCCTGCCGTCTTTCAGTGTGTGTCCTTCCCTCACTCTCCTTCAGCCCATGAATAAACACTGCCTTTGCCCTCTCCTCCTCCCATTGCCTTTCCCTCTGCAGCTCAGGCTCCTGTTTCTCCCTTCTTTTTTCCTGTTGCTCTTGGTGGCATGATCGTTCCTCTGCATTTGCCCTATTCCCCTCTCCACCTGCTCTCAGCTGCTCACCCTCTTCGCTCCTTGGCCCTGCTTGGTAGGCAGATACGGCCATAGCGTAAATTACATCTTCCTTCCCGATGGGCCCCCTTGATGCTGTGTCTTTACTGGTCAATACCCCTGTAACCTGCTTCAGCCTGTTTACCTCATCTTCTAGGCCCCTTATCCTGGCTACTGCATCTTCAGCTTGTGCCTCCCAGTTCTTCTTCTCCTCCTCCAACCTCTTTCCAGTTTCACAGAAAGCTCTCTCTCCATCTTTGCAGAAAGCTCTCCTAGTTTTCTCTCCCACTCTTGTTCCATCCTTTTGCACTGCTCTTTCATCCATTCTTCCTTACCAGAGCCGTTCTCCTCTGGACCCTGGGTCCTGCGAGTCCCTACCACCATTTTTTTTTTTTTTTTTTTTTTTTTTTGGGGAGTGCAAGAGGAAGGGGAGAGTAGATACAGAGAGAGGGGGATTAGGGGACTAGAGAGAGAAGGGAGACAGGTAGAGATGGGGAGAGAGGGATTTGGGTACTAGAGGGAGAAGGGGGAGGAATGGTGGAGAAGGAGAGATATGCAGAGGTGGGGAGAGAGAGAGAGAGGATTTGGGGACTAGGAGAGGGGGAGGGAAGGGTAGAGAAAGTGAGATAAGAAGAGAGGGAGAGATGGGGGGAGGGAGATGGGGAGAGAGGGATGGGTAGAGGGAGAGAGATGGGGAGAGAGAGAGAGAGATGATTTGGGGACTAGAGGGAGAAGGGTGGAGGAGAGATATGCAGAGGTGGGAGAGAGAGAGAGAGAGGATTCGGGGACCAGGAGAAGGGGGGAGGGAAGGGTAGAGAAAGAGAGATAAGAGAGGGAGAGATGGGGAGGAAGGGAGAGCTGGGGAGGGAGGGAGAGCTGGGGAGAGAGATGGATGGGGAGAGGGAGAGAGATGGGGAGACAGATGAGAGAGGGAGAGCTGGGGAGAGGGAGAGAGAGAGATGGGGAGAGAGATGGGGCAAGAGAGAGAGATGGGGAGAGAGAGAGAGGTGGGAAGAGAGAGATGGGGATATAGTGTGTGAGATAGTGAGTGTGTGTGAGAGGGAGAGATTGAATGTGAGAGTGTGTGAGTGTGAGAGTGTAAGAGAGGGGGAGAGAGTCAGGGGGCAAGGGAGTGTGTGTGTGTGTGTGTGTGTGTGTGTGCATGTATGTGTGTGTGAGTGTTAGTGTGTGTGTGTGTGTGTGTGTGTGTGAGTATGAGTGTGAGTGTGAGTGTGTGTGTGTGTGTGTGTGTGTGTGTGTGTATGTGTGTGTGTGTTTGTGTGTGCATGTGCGTGTGTGTGCATGTGCGTGTGTACATGTACTCACCTAATTGTACTCACCTAATTGTGGTTGCAGGTGTCGAGACTCAGCTCCTGGCCCCGCCTCTTCGCTGTCCGCTACTGGGTCTCTGCTCTCCCTGCTCCATGAGCTTTATCATACCTCGTCTTAAAACTATGTATGGTTCCTGCCTCCACTATATCTTTCTCTAGACTATTCCACTTCCTGACTACTCTGTGGCTGAAGAAATGCTTCCTAACATCCCTTTGACTCATCTGAGTCTTCAGCTTCCAGTTGTGTCCCCTTGTTTCTGTGTTCCCTCTCTGGAACATCCTGTCCCTGTCTACCTTGTCGATTCCCCGCAGTATTTTGTATGTCGTTATCATGTCTCCTCTGACCCTTCTTTCCTCTAGTGTTGTTAGTCCTATTTCCCTCAACCTTTCTTCATAAGACAGACCCCTGAGTTGTGGAACTAACCTTGTCGCAAACCTTTGCACTTTCTCTAGTTTCTTTACGTGCTTGACCAGGTGTGGGTTCCAGACTGGTGCTCCATACTCTAGTATGGGCCTGACGTACACGGTATACAGTGTCTTGAACGATTCCTTGTTAAGGTAACGGAACGCTAATCTTAGGTTTGCCAGTCGCCCATATGCTGCGTGTGTGTGTGTGTGCATGTGCGTGTGTGTGTATGTGCGTGTGTGTACTCACCTAGTTGTGGTTGCAGGGGTCGATTCATAGCTCCTGGACCCGCCTCTTCACTGGCCGCTACTGGGTCACGCTCCCTGCTCCATGAGCTTTATCATGTGCGTGTGTGTGTGTGCATGTGCGTGTGTGCATGCGTGTGTGTGTGTGTGTGTGCATGTGCGTGTGTGCATGCGTGTGTGTGTGTACTCACCTATTTGTACTCACCTATTTGTGGTTGCAGGGGTCGAGTCATAGCTCCTGGACCCGCCTCTTCACTGATTGCTACTAGGTCCTCTCTCTCCCTGCTTCATGAGCTTTATCAAACCTAGTCTTAAAACTATGTATGGTTCCTGCCTCCACTATGTCGCTTTCTAAGCTATTCCACTTCCTGACAACTCTATGACTGAAGAAATACTTCCTAACATCCCTTTGACTCATAGGAGTCTTCAACTTCCAATTGTGACCCCTTGTTTCTGTGTCCCCTCTCTGGAACATCTTGTCTCTGTCCACCTTATCTATTCCTCGCAGTATTTTATATGTCGTTATCATGTCTCCCCTAACCCTCCTGTCCTCTAGTGTCGTCAGGCCGATTTCCCTTAACCTTTCTTCGTAGGACAATCCCCTTAGCTCTGGGACTAGTCTTGTTGCAAACCTTTGCACTTTCTCTAATTTCTTGACGTGCTTGACCAGGTGTGGGTTCCAAACTGGTGCTGCATACTCCAGTATGGGCCTGACGTATATGGTATACAGAGTCTTGAATGATTCCTTAGTGAGGTATTGGAACGCTATTCTTAGGTTTGCCAGCCGCCCGTATGTTGCAGCAGTTATCTGATTGATGTGTGCCTCAGGAGATGTGCTCGGTATTATACTCACCCCAAGATCTTTTTCTTTGAGTGAGGTTTGCAGTCTTTGGCCACCTAGACTATACTCTGTCTGCGGTCTTCTTTGCCCTTCCCCGATATTCATGACTTTACATTTGGCAGGGTTAAATTCAAGGAGCCAGTTACTGGACCAGGCTTGCAACCTGTCCAGGTCTCTTTGTAGTCCTGCCTGATCCTCGACTGATTTGATTCTTCTCATTAACTTCACATCATCTGCAAACAGGTGTGTGTGTGTGTGCGTGACGTGTATATGTGATGTTATCACCTGTGTGTAGATATATCTAAACACATATGATGTTTACCCCCATGTGTGTACTCATAGGTACACTGTGTAATCATTCATGTGTTGAGATTTACCTATATTCCCCCCCCCAAAAAAAAAAAAAAGTTATTTATTACATTAAAGTCCTTATATATATATTTTTCGTTTCAAAGTACAATTACAAATAAACC
Organism: Cherax destructor; assembly: GCA_009830355.1. Classification (NCBI taxonomy): domain Eukaryota; kingdom Metazoa; phylum Arthropoda; class Malacostraca; order Decapoda; family Parastacidae; genus Cherax; species Cherax destructor. The sequence continues at coordinate 35,357 of WNWK01004572.1, read as the reverse complement.
TCGTTTAATCTGGCTTTTCACTAATTGCGTTTTAAGCTGATTACAAGTTCCCATTGTGTCCCAAACACAGTGATATTGATGTCCAAATTTATTATCACTTTTCAATAATTCCCTTACCTGTGCATTTATTTATTTGTGCTCTGCGTGATGACTAAACCAGTTTTTAAGCGGAACAAAAAGAGGTATATTGGGTTGAAAATCACTTGTCTATACGAGGGTCATTAAGGCTGTATGTCACTTCTACACCATCAGTCAAGGATACTTTAATCATTCTCGAAACTATCTGAATAATTATTATTATTATTATTATTATTATTATTATTATTATTATTATTATTATTATTATTATTATTATAATTATTATTATTATAATTATAAATTTTATATTAATTGGAAAGCAGTAAGCTTGTTAGGGGTCACTTAAGACTTTAGAAATGGGCGGTAATGAAGCTTGATTCAGTAATAGGGAGGGCAGCTCCAATTCACTGGATCAGGAACCCTTTAACCGAGCTCCATGGTCCTCCCTGCCCTCCTCCTTAAAGGAGATTCAATAGCCTAAAAAGCCATACCCATTGATAATTTCTGAAGGAATATTCCCATATGTAATCGTCTTGGTCTAGATGATACGTACGTCTTCATGCGTCTAGTGACCTGGTACCACCTCGTCCTGATTTATATTCTTCAGTGGCTTTTATGTATTGTTCCTGAAGAAAACTCCACCACCACCTGTCCGGCTCCACACAACTCAGGTGGTTCTGAAAGAAAGAAAAGAATACCCCGCCCTCTCACACACAATTCTCTCCTGCATCCTCCAGTCCAAAACTGATTTTTTTTCTTAAAGTGCTAGTTTCTTTATCGAAATTTATATATATTTTCACCTCTCTTCTCCGATGGCTGCGAAGAGGCTTTGTTGAATAAACAAATCAGATTTGGTACCCTTTTATTTCAGAATTAAGGGTCTACTTCAAACGAAGAAATCTCCTACTGCTTACTCTGATATGCAAAGTAATACTGCCCATGAGTAAGGATTTTTTTTTAACTCTCAAACTTAGGATGGAGTCAAAGATGTACATTAATTACAAAAAATATAAGGTTATTCCATCTGTTCATGACCAGGCAGCACAGTTATGTACAGTTACTCAACTCGTTATTTTCTCTTAAAAATTACTGTGCCTAATCTCAGTGTTTTTCTCTTGTCTCTGATAAACTCCTTACCTATCTCTGGTAGTTTAATATCCGAACACTGTATCGTTAAAAAAATATACACCTATTTCGAATTAATTATAAATTACTCTCTTTTTTTGTAATACTTTCCTTAAGTAACCAACAAGTACCTTGAATGTTAAAGTAAATGGACACAGGTACAACTTAATGTCACATTAGTTGCATCTGTGTCCTTTTACTTAACGTCTTGTCGGTAATTCTACCTTAATTACTAAGTTCCTTGAACTTTCCTCCATAGGTGATCATGTCCTCCTGATATACATACATAATTCGTCACTGATTTTAAAATATTGTGTTAAGATTATTATGTATTACGGTTTGAACAGAAATTTATTCCTCGTTGAAATATATTCCTCCTGTAAATTTATTTAATTTTAAAAATATATATTTCACTTGTATATGCATTCCCCTCTTAAATATATGTCACATGTATAGTCTACTAGATAATTTTGATCCATTATTTCATTGCATGAATCTTCAATTGATTATTACAAATTAAGATCACGAATACAAAATAAATCATAATAATCTTAAATTGATTATAGTAACGTATCTAAGTTTTACATAATACTTAAAAAAAAAGTTATACCGAAGCTGATTTAATTTTAACTTTATACACACACATGCAAGACTCAGTAATAAAACATTTCGAAATGGATTCTTAAATATATTTATAAATCAACCTGACGAAATGGCCAGCTGATTACGATTACGATTTCCAGTTCCTCCCAGCTAGACTCTTCCATTTTTTTGACAACTTTTTTTTCCCTATATGCATATCTCGTCTGAATAAAAGTCTTTATTAATGCCATTTTTTCCCCTATGGTATCAAATTTATGGGGCACTTTGAATAATATTGATTTTGCTCCCACATATCTAGAAATGGCCTGCTAGTATAAGGAGAAAAGAGTACCAACACGCCTTGATTACGATTTCCAGTTACTCTCGGCCAGACGCTCCTTGCACCCGCATACCCGGAGAGAGAGCAGATTGCGTCCCATTCTACGGCAGTAAACATTCCAACCCAGGAGAAAAAAAATGCTGCCGAATGCGTGTCGCGCTGAGTGAACGACGGAGAAGTTAGCTATTTAGTCGTCATACCCCGGGCGTTGTACAGCAGTTTTATCCCTCAGGTAACTGGCAATATCACTCGCTGTAAAACCACATGGGCTGCCGTACCCTGACATTCCATCATGGCTTGAATTAAAAATAATAATAATAATAATAATAATAATAATAATAATAATAATAATAATAATAATAATAATAATAATAATAATAATAATAATAATAATAATAATATTATTATTATTATTATTATTATTATTATTATTGTAGAAAATACTGCAACTAGTAACACTCTGACAACAATCCTGGGCTCGTGGCCATTCAGCCGATCCTCTTCTATCATTACTCCATCCCTCGTCGCCTCTCTCTGACACCCTAATCTAATTCCCTTTCCCTGCCCTTAACCCCACCCAACTGCCAATCCAATCTGACGTGGAATGCCTCTGGCCTGTACGCAGCAAGGCTCCTGGAATTGAACCTGAACTGAAATGGTGCGGGCCTCAGGAAGCGCCATCCCAGGGCTCAGTATTTGTAAGTCACCTTTGTATTACTCGGCAAGCCACTACTCTTACCCTTGAAACTAATATTGCGTTAGGATTATAAGCTACCAATGAATTTTCCTTGTAAACCAGCTTTGTATATAAGCCACAACTGTCATGTATTTAACCCCCGGAGGGTTACCCACCCAGGATAACACAAGAAAGGCAGTGTCTTATTTCCATGTCTTATTTCCATGTCCCCCAATTTTGTCCCCCAGGATGCGACCCAATACTGTTTTAAATTTTCAAGGAAAATTTAGGATAAGATAAGGACACATTGTGATACATTTTTAAGGAAACGTTGCTTAGTCTATATAAGATAGCACTGTATCCAGGCTATTTTACTAAACTACTTTCGTATCTGGTTTGTAATTCACCACTATATTACATTTTAAAGCTACCATTGTGTTACCACTGTAAGCCAATAGTGTGTTCCCTCTTCAACACTGCCTAAAATGTTATACATTCCGAATCACCGGTAAAGCTGATTATACGAGAACAAGAGAAAAAAGTCTGTAGCACATCCCTCTGTACTACTAGTATGTATGTAATACATGTCTGACAGCCGTAATATAGCAAACTGTTTACTCTTATGACACATCCGGGTATCCATCAACACATTCCCGTAGCGTAAATAGGTACTTCTGCCATGGACATCCTTTAAAAATTAAACTATGTATATTTTTCATCCTGACAGCTTGCCAGTATTTGTATGTGACGGTGGGCGTAGTTAAGTGCGTAATTTTACTGTGGGTACTTGTATTTACGCAATGTTACCTTCATATTTTAAATAACAGAGGCATTTCGCTGTTGTGTAAGCAATGATAAAAATTACCTATGTCTTTATTTAACGTCATGGGTATAAAACACAGGCCTGTGGTCTGACGTAAGCCAGTTCCCGTCATTCCAAAGGTGAAATGTCTACCTCCAGAGTAAATGGCTGTCTGAACCAGAAGCCATAGGGGGATGACAGCTGAGAAACCAATGGTTTATCATCAATATTTCATCAAGCGACAGTGCAAAGATAAGTTTATTTGCCATTCAGAATAATATATAAGACAGATAACTTCAATAATTGTTTGTTAGGAGTTTTTGCTAAATTAGCGTAATTAACTTATTTCTGCAGTGCTAATTTCTTCAATTACGAAATTTATAAATTTGATTTTAAACCATTTTTTTAACTTTACTTAAATTTTTGTTTCATTAATTTTTTTGACGTGGCCTAAATTTCATCCCCTACATTCTGCAATTCATTTAGGCCCAATGACATGAAACACCATACCAGAAATAAACTTAAGAACACAAGGTTGTATACGCGTAAAGAATAAACAGAAACAATACGGTGACCGAAACAACACAAATAACCAGCGCATAGGAGAAAGAAACAAACTTATGACTACGTTTCGATTCGACTTGGACCGACTTGATGTAATTAGTTAATCGTAGGGGTGAAACGTCGTCTTAAGTTTGTTCCTCCTGTGTGCGGGTTATTTGTGTATTGTTTTAATCTCTATTAGAGAGAGAAATTATTCTTGACTGGTGTGCAGTTGACATGAAGCCCTAATGATCGTGGTGTAGTAAACAGACTTGAAACTGAGGAATGGTTTGGTAATACAGACAAGATGTGGAAAAAGAAACTTATGTACAATTCAGGACATTTATAAGAAGAAACCTTTCGCCACGAGTGGCTTCTTCAGTTCTAATGAAAAAGCCACTCGTGGCGAAACGTTTCCTCTAATAAATGTCCCGAAATGTACACAAGTATCTTTTTCCAAAGACTATAAATTCATTAAATCAATCAATCAACTTAATACCGAGATACACAAGAGGAGTTTCCAAGTGCTATATAAATTCTGATGTTGTGGTCACCGCTCACCTTCCTCTTAACCCTTAAATCCCACTAGGCTCGGTCGTAAGACATTTCTGACTTTAATGTGAGTACAACCTTTCTCTTTCATCATTACGCTGGCTTGCCTTCACGAGAAGTGATATTTTTTATATTTCCAATGATTGTAGAAGTTAATAAAATCTCAGATTCGTTTCCATAATCTACCACTTTGCAAAAAAAAAAGTGTATACCTTAGGCTCCAGTCTTTTTTTCTTATTTTATTTAGGGGGAAACCCTGACTCTAATCTCGCGATTAGAACACGTAGGATCGAGCCCCGACTACTTCTTGCGCTGAATAACCCAGACGCGATGTTATTGTTTTAGTTGGGGAAATTTAAGTGGCAGAGGTCTTCTTGGGGGTACTGTTGGCCCTAAGATGGGAAGAGTTGCAAGATGCTCAGATGTTGAACATATGTTTAATTCTTCGTCAATCGCTGGTATTGTACCATCTTAAAATTAATTAGTACTAACCTGTTGATAGTTCTGAGGACACTGCCCCTTATGGGTCAGTCACAGACCAGGTCTCCTGGTTGATGATGGCCTGATCTGTCAGGTATTATTGTGGACGGTGTCTGATTACTACACACCTTCGAATTAGGTAGCCATTGTGTGGGAAAAGGCACTTATGTACACGTCAGGACATTGAAGGAAGCGTTTCGCCACGAGTGCCTTCTTCAGGCCTAAGAAGCAGCCAGTCCGGACTGCACATAAATGTCTATACCCAAGTCTTGTCGATATCAACATACTCACCTGCCGCTGGTAGCCACGAGAGAGCGACTGCTGTTTTACCGGTCGAACTTTGTGGTGTGAATGGGAAGGGAAGGCCAAATGTGTAAACCTTTTTTTGCATAAAGTATAATAATAATAATGAGAAGAGCAGTGGGCTGGCGTGAGGAGTCACCCACCACCCTGATCAACACACGAAGCTCCAGCTACCAGCCACAACCCTCACGTAATTCAGCCTTAAGTGTGATTAATCTCCCGCTTTTGTGCATAGGGAGTTATAAATTGCTAGTTCTAAGGCATATATATTACAGCTGAAAATGATTTTGCCAGGTAGTATTTCATGTTTGTCATTGGGCGGGCACTTGCTCGGGCGGGGTGAGGTGTTCCCCTGGGTGTGGAGCTCATGCATGGGCTCCACCCTGCTCTGTGATATTTCATGTTTATAGCAAAGCTTAATCAGATCGTTCGTTGCGTAAAAGTTACGAGCTTATTTTGAATATTAAGCGCTTCAAATTTTCAAGGATTTTGTTGGTAAACAATGAAGGATTTCCTCCTCCTCCTCTTTTTCCTCCGCCTTCTTCTCCTCCTCCTTCTACTCTTTTTTCTCCGCCTTCTTCTCTTCCTCTTCCTACTCTTTTTTCTCCGCCTTCTTCTCTTCCTCTTCCTACTCTTTTTCCTCCGCCTTCTTCTTCTCCTCCTCCTCCTCCTCCTCCTTGCCATATTTACTGTCATCGAAAGGTAATTTATGATTTCAAGGCTAACTGGATTAGTTTCAGTCACTGCGCGATCCGAGAGAGGTATCCCAGTATCCAATAAGCCCAGCCCCCTCCACACACGCAAACACACGCAAGCAAAGAGTGCGGCATAAGTTTCAAACGCGATTACCGTATTTTCCGGCATATAAGGCGCACGACAGAAGTATCAGTAATCATATTCGGGGGCTAATGACCCTGATACTTTACGCTGAAGTGTAATCCAAAGCGTACCCTTAACCCTGACCTTGAACATATAAGGCGCGCCTTATATGTCTGAAAATATGGGAAAGATTGAAGATGTGAATGCTTCGGAAGAAGCATTCACAAATTATCAGGAAACTAGTATCAACAATGGCAAATTGCCAGTTACGAGGCCAAAAAAATCAGTTCGAACCTACCACCGAGATGCACGAGCCATGAAAGTTTAAAGCCAGTCGAAAGATGCATTCTCTAGTTATCGCAAAGACCACAACAGTATCCCAAACTCACTATAATTTTAAGTTTGAATCTGCTCAGAAACTTCATTGTCAAGTTATCAACACTGATAATCTGAACCTGATGAAATAAAGCCTTCACAAATTATCGCATGAAAACCAGTATTTCAATTTTCCCCAATTCATCGGTAAAATTGGGAAAATGGTACCAATGTAACCTATAATAAATTCAAACGTTTCTGCAGGTTCGATACATCGGCGTTGAAGGTTTGAAGACGAGCGTTCTGCAGTTACTACTCGAAAATCAGTTTATTTAATAAGACTGTCTTTTTAATAATTTAACCCCAAATCAAGACGATCCTTATATTCAGGAAAAAACACCGTTAACAAGTTTGAATTAGATCAGAAAAGGCATTCTCCAGTTCTCGCTCGAAATCTAACAATTTCAAGTTCATGAATGTTGGTAGTAAACTGGCAAATTTGCACATACATTAAATATTGAAGGCGTTCAGTAGGGCGATACTGATATAATCAAGCATTTCCCTTAGGTATGTTGAAAATGGTATCAAAATACCGTCAAGTTGATGAGCGAGATAAATGTGGAACAGTTGGATATACAGATGTTCAATTGCTACATATGTGGCTTACTCAATCCCCTTTGGGTTCAGTAGCCACGACAGGTTCAAAGTTTCCAGGGTGTTCCGGGGAGAACCGGTGATGGGAGTAAGAGATGGATGAACTGATCAAGTTTCTGGAGGACAAAATGTCGTCTCAATAAAATGCCTCAAACCGCATATTTAGTAAGAGGTGGAGCACTTGTGGCTGGGAGGATGGGGTGCTGGTGGTGGGGATGTATGTTGTGAGGGAAAGGGGATTTGTGACTATTGCTTGGACCGGGGTGGGGAAGCTTCGGTGAGGGAAGACTCGCCGGTGCGTGAAGTTGGGTTAGGGGGCGGAATCACGGTGGAGGGATTGAGGGGCTAGTGGTGGTGTGGGTTGTTGGGTTGGAGAGTAGGGGGAGGGTAGTCAGGATGAAAGTAGGGTGACCGGCCGTGCGTTGGGTTTAAATATATAAATTTGTATATATCAAAATTGGACACATACGCTGTGTGTGGCTGCCATATTTAATATACTTATATATCGGACACTATTTTTTGTGAAGAGTCGCCAAAACAAGGCAAATTGCATTAAAACAATTATTTTCTACAAATTGCATTAAAAAATATTTTCGACAAAATTTCATTAAAATCTTTCAACAAATTGGCCGTATCCCACCGAGGCAGGGTGGTCCAAAAACAAAAACGAAAGTTTCTCTTTTTGACTTCAGTAATGTATAAACTAGGTGAAGTTGAGCTTGATCATACAGAATGTGAAAAAGACTTGGGAGTCATGGTAAGCAGAAATCTAAAGCCAAGACAACAGTGCCTAAGTGTGCGCAATAAGGCTAACAGATTACTAGGATTTATTTCAAGAAGTATAAGCAACAGAAGACCAAAAGTTATTTTACAGCTCTATACATCACTAGTGAGACCTCATTTGGATTATGCAGCTCAGTTTTGGTCTCCTTACTACAGGATGGATATAGATTCATTTTAGAACATACAAAGAAGAATGACTAAAATGATTTACAGTATAAGAAATCTCCCGTATGAAGATAGACTTAGAGCATTGAATCTCCACTCTCTGGAGAGACGTAGAATGAGGGGAGATATCATCGAGGTGTACAAGTGGATGATGGGCATAAACAAAGGAGATATTAATAAAATACTGAGGATATCGAACCAAGTAAGAACCAGAAATAACGGATTTAAATTGGATAAATTTAGATTTAGAAAGGACATAGGCAAGTACTGGTTTTCGAACAGAGTTGTAGATGCGTGGAACAATCTTCCGAGTAGGGTGATAGAGGCTAGGACCTTGGGTGGCTTTAAAAAGAGATTGGACAAATATATGAGTGGGAGGGGCTGGGTTTGATTAGTGTCGTGAGTACAGGAGTAAATTCTTAGGTAGTGGTGGTTTTGATAAGGACCTGCCTTGTATGGGCCAGTAGGCCTTCTGCAGTGTTCCTCCATTCTTATGTTCTTATAAGAAGTAATTGCAGTATATCTTCTTATGTTCTTATGTTCTTATACAGGAGAATGAGTTACTAGTCCCTGGCCCCCGTCATGTTAGTGGCTTCTTACGACACGCATGGCTTACGGAAGAAGAATTCTGTTCTACTTCCCCATGGAGTGGGTTATATATATATATATATATATATGCAAAAAGATCACAGTAAACAGGTGATATCAAAATATGCAAGAAAACCACTATGAAAAAATAGAAGAATTCCAAGCGCTTTCGTGACTACTCACATTATCAAGGAACTATAACAGGAAACATGACAAGAAGGGCTTATATAAGGGGCGAGACTACACCTCACAGTCACATCACACTAACAAAGACTACACCTCACAGTAGCGTAACATCGCACGACTCTGTGAAGAGGAAAATAAGAAAGGACCTGAAACTCTTCCCAAGAATTAAGATTAGTCCAATTTATTATTAAATTCTTCCCAAATTTTATTAATTATAAATGAATCCAATTTATATAAACCAAAAGAAATATTCATATTATTTTCAAAACTGCTTTTAATGAAACATGATTCTATTATATTTCTCTCAACCATGGACTTGCTTGATACAACCTTCTCAGCATTTTGAAAATCAATTGGATGGTTAAAATCTCTCACATGAATAAATAGAGCATTAGAATCTTGTCCAGTTCTAATGCTATATTTATGTTGTTTTAATCTTAGTTCAAGACTTTTACCAGTTTGACCAAAATAAACTTTATCGCATATTTTACAGGGAATCTTATAGACACATCCGTCAGCATTTTGGGGGGAATTTTTTATCAAAAGTCTTTTTACTGTATCAAGATTTTTAAATACAACTTTGATATTAAAATTCTTAAGAAAGGAAGGCATATCAACCAAGTTTTCATGGTAAGGGAGAACCAACATATTTTTGGTTGAATAAGGTTGGTTGTCCCTTTTGGATTGTAAAAAGTATTCCTAGCTATTTTAAAAGATTTATCAATTATGTTTCTTGGGTATTTTAAATCATTAGCTATTTCATAAATTTTAGAGATTTCTTCATCTATGAACTCTGGACTACAAATACGTAAAGCTCTCAAAAACATTGAAGAAAAAACCGACACTTTAACTCTATCTTGATGTGAAGAGTAATAGTGTACATAGGAACAATTATTTGTAGGTTTTCTGTAAATTTTAAATTTAAAATCAATGTTACCCTTAATAATAAAAACATCTAGGAAGGGCAATGAGTTATTTACTTCGAATTCAACAGTAAAATTTATAGAATGAGCTAAGCTATTTAATTTAACAAGGAAATGGTTTATATCTACTTCCTTAGGCATAAGGCACAAAATATCATCAACATATCTATACCACTTAGCTCTATTGGGAAGGATAGTGTTAAGCAATCTTGTTTCGAAAAATTCCATATATAAGTTACTAAGAACAGGTGAAAGAGGATTTCCCATTGCCATACCAAACTTCTGAGTTACGCTACTGTGAGGTGTAGTCTTTGTTAGTGTGATGTGACTGTGAGGTGTAGTCTCGCCCCTTATATAAGCCCTTCTTGTCATGTTTCCTGTTATAGTTCCTTGATAATGTGAGTAGTCACGAAAGCGCTTGGAATTCTTCTATTTTTTCATAGTGGTTTTCTTGCTATATATATATATATATATATATATATATATATATATATATATATATATATATATATATATATATAAACAAAGTAACTCGTAAACAAAGATTGTTAATGAATAATGTGTCCCTTATAGGTAACATGTCCAATGGTTTACCACCGAACTACGAGGCTTACACAGGAAGGTTTCACAGACATCACTTCTGTGACGTGTCTGCATCGGAGGTCACCAGCGGTGACCCACCTGTTCCTCCCAGCACCCCCGGTAGTTTTCACAGAACATAATTCTCATGCCCCCCAAAGCCTTGGAGTCTATAGATGCATGATCGAGAGTAATTGTTATTTAGTAATAAGTTATAAATATATATACTTTATACAAGGGTATATACACACATATATACACCTAGAGGTGCATTTCTCTCAGCTTATATTCGACGAGAACTTATTTTTATCACTACTTTTGTGATAAAGGTATTCTTGTTTGGTGGAGAAAAAGTTATATTCAGCCTTAATGACCCTAGTGTCGTCGATAGGCCTTTAACCTCATTAGCCAACCTATATACACAGGGAGGTGTATGTCTCTCAGAGTACATATACCTGACTAATGGTGAGCATATTACATGGAGCCCTAATGATCGTTAAATCCAATTAACCTACCATTATTTTATGGACAATGAGAGGTGTTATGACGGCAAAGATATATTCACTTAAAAAGAGAGCTAACCTGTGAATACGTGTTATAAATTAAATAGGTAGATATGATATTACCTGAAAGATAACTGAAGGATGTTTTAGGAGTTAACGCCCCCATCGGGGTCAGGTCCCAGACCAGGTGTCCTGGTGGATGACTGCCTGATCAACCAGGTTGTTACTGCTGGCCGCGCGCAGTCAGGGATGTCTTACGTTTATAATATCCCCGTACAGTTCAAGATCACGTTATAAATGGTGAGATTATAACGTGGATAAAACACCAGACTTATTTGATAATATTTAGAAAATAAAGGTATGGGATACCACAAGCATACATGCATATGAATAACTGTATAGTGATACAAACACTCATGAAGGCGTAGTTTGGAGATAGATACATTTGTTAGGTCGCATTTAAACTATTCGCAAACAGCCTCAATATTACTCTGGCTCTCTATAGAGATGGGTATAAGGGAGAAGCACAGTCTGGGGTGGGTAGGAATACGTTTAGGTAGGAACGAGGGGAGTGGGGAGAAATATGAAAGAGCGGTGGCGATGGTGGGAGAAAGAAGAGAGCGACAGATATATACATGTATGAATTTTTAATCATCTATACATAAAGTTATTGATTCATCTATGTCATTCTTGTAAGTTTAAAAAAAATGGTTACCAGAACATTAACCAGAATATTTTCATTATTTTGGGGGTCTGGTCCTGGGAAGTAGAGGAAATGATTAAATTTCTCGCATAGTTGAAATTCCAGGCAGCCTGTTTTCCATGTGGAACCTCTTTGACTCCAAACCACAGGATCATTTTCCAGTCTTTCCATGATGGTAACCCTATCTAATACAATGCAGGATCTATACTGTACCAATTTTTCTATTATTGGTATACTTTATAATATAAATGCATTATATATATATATATATATATATATATATATATATATATATATATATATATATATATATATATATATATATATATATATATATATATATATATATATATATATATATATATATATATATATATATATATATATATTTTTTTTTGTCGTGCCGATTAGGTAAAACTTGCGATTTTGGCTTAAATAGCAACGCTCACCTTGCCATATAAGACAAGTGAAAATTTGTGTATGCAATAATTTCGCCAAAATCATTCTGAACATAACGAAAAAAATATATTTCATTGTGTTTGTTTATTATTAAATTAATGTTAACGTATCTAAAATATATTTAGTTGGGTTAGGCTAAAATAAATTGCGCTTGTTGTAATAAGGTTAGGTAGGTTTTCAAAGTTTCTCTTGGTACAAAATTATATTTTTTTTCATTAACATAAATGAAAAAAATATACATTTAAACGTATAAGAGAAAATTTTAGAAAGGACTTAATTTTAGATGAGTTCTTGCTAATTGACCAGTTTTACTTAATCGGCACGACATATATATATATATATGTCTGTCACCATTCCACTTATATGAATGTGTAACAGTGAATGTGTTGCTTTATTTTATGTCTGGTTACCATACCTCTGTGGGAGATGGCCGGAGTGTTAAATATATATATAAGTAATGGGTAATTTCGGTTACATTCAGAGACCCTCGTCTGCAGCTAAATGTAATATTAATGTACAATGAAATGAATTTCAAAAATAAAAAGAAGCTAATGTTAGAAACAACATAAATAACCAGTAAAATCTGCTAGAAAGCATCTATGTGTAAACTCGCCTTTAATATATCTAGAAACATGATAGCTACACACTGCTATAGTTACTTTCAGGGCTTGAGTAAAAGTGATGAGGTACATGTGTAACACTTATGCGACTATTGTCGACAATAAAGCTGCCTAATTATTGCACATGTGTCTTATTCGTCAACTTGATGATATTGCGTACCTCCAGAGTCTTCAAAATGAGGTCATTAATTGGAATACAGTGTACCCCCGGAAATCGAACATTCTTCATTCCAGACTGCTGTTCAAGTGCCGTTACCAAACGAATTTATTCCCATAAGGAATGATGTAAATTAGATTAGTCCATTTCAGACCCCCAAAAATAAACCTATAAAAGCACTTACAATAATAAACTTACATAAAAGAGCGAGTTGGGAGTGTTCGATTTCCGAGGGTCCACTGTAATTGGTCACATAGTTCCTGGGTAACTGTGTGACCACTATGTGTTGAGAGGCTCCCCGTGATGATGAAAATAATAATAGTTGATGTTAAGGACGGTATCTTAATAACCACGAGATACGATTGAATAACCCAAGTCAGCTTCAGATGGAATTAATTCTCCGTCCTCTAAACTTAGTCTTCAGCTATTCTCCTCTTCTCTCTTCCTCTCATGTTAGTCTCCCACCATTTCAACCTTGTTCCTCCCTCCCTCCCTCTCATCTTAGTCTCTCACTATTCCACCGGTTGCTTAATGGTGTTGAAAGCCTATCAACTACACGAGCGGTCATTAAGGCTGCGCCACCAGTCAAGTAAACTTTTGATCCTCAAATATGGATTAATGTAGACTCTGTGCACATTCACTGAGAGACATATATCACTCGGTGTACATATTGCATTCCATTCTTCTTTCTCCCTTCCTCTCAGTTTATCCTCCCTTCCTCTGTGTCAGACTCTCACAAACATAGCATAACAATCTTTCTTTGAAAGCCTCCTCTACTTCAAAATTCTTTTATTCGTCGTTTATTCCTCTTACAATGTGCCCAGTCATACGTACCCGACTTTTCCTTCCGAAACCTCTGGTCGGGAATAAATGTTGATGGCTCTCCTGTGAACCTCCCCATCCCCGTCCCGAGAATGTCTCTGCTGGGGAATAACTGCTGATGGCTGACTAGTAACTCTCCTGCTTTTCCTAGATTGTCCTTAGCGGGAAATAAATGCTGATGGTTCTCTAGTAACTCCCCTGCTTCCCCTAGATTATCCCTAACGGGTAATTGCTGATGGCTCTTTAGTAAATCCTCCTCTTTTCCTAGATTGTCCCTGGTAAGGAATAGAAGTTCAGGCATGGCTCCCTAGTAAATGTTTTTGGACCTGCTCTCCAGTTTTTTTAATCGACTTTGCATGCCATCCATTTCCCCGGGAGCTGCATGACTCTTTTGGGTTTAGCGTTGTCCTATGAATGTAATAATAATGTAGCAAATCCTCTCCCTCCCATAGAATAGTGGGTAATAAGTGCTGATGGCTCCCTAGCAAATCCTCTCCTTTCCCTAGAATATCCCGGGTAGGGAATAAATGCTGACGGTGTCCTAGAAAACATTATTTTCCCTAAAATGTCCCTGGTGGGGATTAAATGCTGATGGCTCCCTCATAAAACCTCTCCATCCCCTAGATTGTCCCTGGTAGGGAATAAAGAAAAACCTTCCTCTGCCCCTTTATCACAGGGGAACATTGGTCTGTTTACATTGGGGTCGGAGTTTATAATTACATTTTCGAGAATTTACATTTAATACTGTCGGGGCAGCGTCATGGTAAGCCAAATTGTCGATGGGCGGTAAAAATCTCGCTCAATATATTTCAGTTTTGCAATATGCAAGAGCAAAAGCATTCAACTTTCCCCATTCAATACGAATCATGATGAAGGCAATTTCGATCAGCCACTGAGGAAGGAGAAGTATACAGGGGGTTGGCTTTGAAAGACACGCGAGCAAACACATATTAATAGAAAACGTTTCGATCATTCTTCAGGTCACCAAGTGTCACTCACACCTCACTCTCAGCCTATAAATACTGTTTTATAAACCATTTGGAGAAGACCCGGGCCGGATGTACCGGCGAACATACAACAACAACAACTCTATACTAAAAGTGATCAAGGTCCCAGGACCGAAACGTTTTCTGATAAATATGTCCTAGTGTTTGCTTCCGTGTCTTTTTAAACCAATTTGTTAGTATCTATTACCAAGGTTTATACCATACAGAGGTTTAACAGTGTGTCTTGCACACTGTTAAACCTCTGGGAAAGGCAGATAGGACCTTGATGATAATTAACAGTTATTATTCCAGGGAACTGGAGCTACCCTTCCAATCCTCGGATCGAACCAGATTGCCTCCCATTTCTCCCAGTCCCCAGGCTCTGTATGACCCTTACAGATTTAGCGTTCCCTAATTAATATAATAATATCGTAACAGCTTGAGAAAGCTCCTGGAGAGCGAAACGTTGCCACAATAAAATGTCACATTAGTTGCATTTGTGTCCTTTTACTTAACATATTGTCGGTAATTCTACCAATATTATTACAAGATGGTGGACCTGACTTAACTGAGTGGTGGACCTGACTTAACTTGAGTGGTGGACCTGACTTAACTCAGTGAAGACGTGTCTTGTGTGCTCTCTGTGAATCTGAACAAGATGTTCTCTCTTGAGCTACTCTACCAGCAGCTGAAGGAAGAACTGAGGGTAGCTAAGCTTGAGATACAGCGACTGACTGAGGAAAACAAGAGGATTCGTAGTAATCCTCCTGTTGAGAATCCTCAAGCCAAGAAAGGAACCTGGACAGTGGCCGGAATGCATGGGACAAAGTTAAAGATCAAGAGGATGGATGGAGAGGTAGAATTAACGAAGAACCAGAAACCTGTTGTGGAAACATCGAACCGATTCTCCGTGTTACCCGATGAATGTGAGTCGACTACAGGGAACATCACGAACGACACCAAGGAAGGTAAGAACATTGTTCTTGTTGGGGATAGTCAAATTAGGTATATGGATAGGGCCTTCTGCTTGAAAGAGAAGTAGGAGACAGAGGGTTTGCTTTCCTGGGGCTGGGATGGAGGATATTGTTAGCCGTCTGGACGACATCATGAGAGGTAATGGGAGCAATCCTATTATCTGTCTCAGTGCTGGAGGCAACGATGTTGGCAGACGTAGGAGTGAGGACCTGACTAGCAGGTATAGGTCAGCAATAGACATAATTAGGAAGAAGAGTGGGAACCCTGTCATATGTGGTATTTTGCCAAGGAGAGGAGTTGGAGATGAATGGCTGTCCAGGGCAATTGGTGTCAATTGCTGGCTGGACAAACACTGTAAGGATAATGCAGTACCATTCATTTGCAACTGGGACCACTTCTATGGCCGAAATGACATGTATGCCAGGGATGGGGTTCACTTATCCAGGGCAGGTGTGGATTTTCTTGCTAGCTCAGTTGAGGGTGTTGTTAGGACTTTAAACTAGGATTAGTTAGAGGTATGGGTTTAGAAATGGAAAATAATGAATGTCGAAATATAGATCTAGGCTTTGATATAAAAAATCTTAACAATAACAAGGACAGAAATAGGTATAGTGGTAAAACAGAATGGAGCAGGAAGGGTAAAGAGAAAGGAGGGTCTTTAAAAGTGTATTATACAAATAGTCGTAGTGCTAGGAATAAGATGGACGATTTGAGATTATTTGCAAGTGCAGGTAACATTGATGTATTTGCCATAACTGAGACGTGGTTCAATACGAAAAATAGGGACATGCCTGCTGAATGTCATATACAGGGTTTTAAATTGTTCCAAGTAGACAGAAGTTTCGGAAAGGGGGGTGGAGTGGCACTGTATGTCCGAGATCGCTTGAACTGTTGCATAAAAAAGGGGATAAAGTCTGAAATAACATTGAATACAGTGTTGGTTTTCTGACATTCAGAAAACTCTCCGGTATATTAATTTTTTTGATAGAAAATGATAATTATGGTTAATTTGTGAAAAGCTGATTTACTGTAAGAGGTAGGCTATAGAAGAAACATTTTAAAACTGTGTGCTTAGTGTCAACATTGCTTTTTCCATATTTTGTGATGTGTACATTATTTTACCTAGAAAAATATTTTAATTTTCATGAACATTTTCTTAGATGCTATTAACCCTTTACCAGGCCACGCATCAAATTTGAGACACTGCAACATTTGCAACCTATATTCTGATAATATAAGCAATTCTAAGACATATTTATTTGTGTTCATTTGTCAAGTTTATTTATTTTAGGCGCCTCTTAAATACCCTCTATGGCAGAATCAAATATGAGGCACACCTGGCCTGGTAAAGGGTTAAAGCCTAGACTTGTTTTGTTTTTGTTGCAAATTTAGTCTTTTTTATTCTGTATCTTATTGTTTCTGGAAAGCTTGGCATGTTTTATAATACAATACAGTATTACAATTCTTTTTCAGGTCGAACCATACCACGGGTGGCCTAGTGGCTTACGCGACGGTCTAGAGTTTTGAGACTCTCTGACCGCGGGTTCGAACCCCACCCGTGGTATGGTTTGTTTGCAATCGTGTCATTACGATTTCTTTTTCAGGTCCTTTTGAAGACAGACTCCCAGTTTAAAGAGTTTCTCTTAAATCCCCTTCTTAACAAGGAACTCAAGAAACAAGCTCTTGATTCAGCATGTGCTAAAAAGAATGCCAGTCCACTTACAGTAAACCTTTTTGGTAAGTAACATTTTATTTTATAGGTACAGTGGACCCCCGCCTAACGAGCAAAATTCATTCTAGAAGCCTGCTCAAGTGCCATTACCGAACGAATTTACTTCCTTAAGAAATAATGTCACGTAGGTTAGTCTATTTCAGACCCCCAAAAATACACTTCCACAAGCACTTACAATATTATACTTACATAATTGTACGATTTCCGGGGTGCTCGTTAGGCGGGGGTCCACTGTATATGAGGGTAATTAGTTGTTGGTTAAGTTAGGAAGATCACCAATCTGATGGCTCTTAAAGACTATTATCATTTTGAATAGTTTTTGTAAGGCAATATCTGAGAGATTAGCACCTAATAATTTTCATTTTGAGTTAGTGCAGGAAACACTGTAAGGTTATAAGAGTGTACGAACAGTGGTTCAGTAGCAGATCTAATAGTACTGATAGTTTAAACTGTTCTCTCACACACACACACACACCCATAGTTAATGTTTTAAATACAGTGGACCCCCGGTTTTCATCTGGTGTGAAAATCGTACAATTCAGATTTCGAGTACTTTTCGGTGAAATTTTTCCCCGGGTTTCGTACATCTGCTCGGAAATCGTCCGTATCAGATGCGTCCACCCACCCGGGACGCCGCTTCTTACGCATACCAGACTCAGTCTGCCTCTGTCTCTCGTTGAGTTAGCAATACTCTGCTCGTTCATCCATTGTTTTTTGTTTGTTTATTTATTGATTGCAACTGTTAAATAAGCCACCATGGGGCCAAAGAAAATTCAGAGTGCCAGCCCTTTGGTAAAGAAGGTGAGAAACACGATAGAATTCAAGAAAGAAGTTGTAGCAAAATATGACAGTGGTGTACGTGTGGCAGAGCTCGCCAGGATATATGGGAAGTCGACATCAACAATCAGTTCCATCCTGGCGAAGAAAGCAGAAATCAAGGAAGCTGATGTTGCGAAAGGGGTAAATATGCTAACGCTACAGAGATCACAAACAATTGAGGATGTGGAGAAGTTGTTGTTGATGTGGATCAACGAAAAACAGTTAGCGGGAGAGTGTGTTGTGGATGGGATAATTTGCGAAAAGGCAAGGCAGTTGCACGCTGAGGAAACTGCTTCAGAGGAGGAGGAAGAGACAGGGGAGAATGTGCCTTCTTCAGTGATTAAGGACATGTGTGGAAAGTGGAATGAGTTGCGAAGTTTTGTGGAGAATTATCACCCTAACAACTGTTACAAGCTGTGTCTGCAACATGTTCAGTGACAATGCCTTGTCCCATTTTAGTCAAATCTTAAAAAGACACCAGAAACAGAGCTCTCTGGACAGATTTTTTGTGCGACAGGGGTACAGTGACTCTCAAGCTGGTCCTAGTGCTAGTAAAAGACAGAGAAGGGAAGTAACCCCAGATAGGGACTTGATACCAAACAATAACCTCAACTCCCTCTCCCCTCCTCGCCTTCTTCCATACGCCAACAAGAGTCTTCAATGAAGGTATGTAATGTTCATTTATCATTAAAATTAGTAATTTATATTTATTTCCCATTGTTTTCTGTATGTAAAACTATAGTTATTCTCTATAAAATGTATTTTTTGTTAATATTTTTTGGGTGTCTGGAACGAATTAATTGGATTTACATTATTTCTTATTGGAAATATTACTTCGGTTTTCGTCCATTTTGGATTTTGGCCGACCTGGAACGGATTAAGGATGAAAACTGGGGTATTACTATACTATAGAATTCTTCCCCAGTAAGCCATGTATGTAGTGAAAGGAGACTAAAATACCATGAGTAAAGAACTATAGTTACCACATCTGTATTCAATTACTAAAAACCCAAAAAGAAAATTTTGAAACTCGTTTGTGCACGAGTGTTAATGTGTTAAAACACTTAGTGTTTTAGTGTTTTAGCACTAAGTGAAGCAAAAGTAAAAGGGATAGGAGACTTTCAAGGCAGAGGAGTAAATGGAATGAAGTCCGATATATCTGAGAGAATTGGAGCTAAGAAAGGAGTCTACCTTGAGTCTAACTGGAGGGTGTTCCCTCTTGAAAACAGACAGGGATCTATTGGCAATTTCCCTTATGTATGATGGGAGAATAAAGAAGGGAGGTGAGAAATGGGCTATAGCCCGACCCAGAGCCAGGCTCCAGGACCTCTGACATTATCACTCCCAAGTCCTTCACATTTCTTTTTTGCTCTATTGTATGGTTAGAATTTGTCGTATACCTTGATACATTTTATATTTCCTCAAGTTTTCCATATCTGAGTAGTTGAAATTTCTCCTCGTTGAACTTTATATTGTTTTGAGTGGGCCATTTGAAGATTTGGTTGATGTCCGCTTTGAATTTTGCAGTGTCTTCAATGGAGGTCATTGCCATGGCAATCCGAGTGTCATCCGCAAAGGAAGACACTGAGCTATGGCTTACATCTCTTGTTAGAAATGAGGATGAGGAATAGAATGGGAGCGAGTACTGTGCCTTGTGGAACAGAGCTTTTCACCGTGGCTGCCTGGGACTTTATTCTGTTTACTATTACTCTTTGTTTTCTATTTGTCAGGAAGTTATAGATCCATCTACCAACTTTTCCTGTTATTCCTTGATCACTCATTTTGTGTGCCATTATACCATGGTCACACTTGTCGAAAGCTTTTGCAAAGTCTGTGTATACTACATCTGTATTTTGTTTATCCTCAACAGCATCCAGGACCCTGTCATAGTGGTCCAGGAGCTGGGACCGGCAGGAGTGACCTGCCCACAACCTTCTTCCTTTCCTTCCTACCTACCTTCCTAGCTTCCTTTCTTCCTTCATTCCTTCCTTTCTTTCTTCCTTCCTCTTTCTTACTTATTTCCTTCCTTTGATATACCTTTGAAGAGTTCGAGAGTTTGTCTACTCTCTGAGCCCGGCCATGGGCCAGGCTCGTCTGGTGCTTGCCTGGTCAACCAGGCTGTTGCTGCTGGAGGCCCGCTGTCCCACATATCCATCACAGCCTGGTTGATCTGGCACCCGATGAAGATACTTGTCCAGTTTCCTCTTGAAGGCTTCTACACTGGTTCCAGCCGTGATTTCCTGCCTTCCTTTCTTCCTTCATTCCTTCCTTTCTTTCTTCCTTCCTTCCTTCCTTTCTTACTTCTTTTGTACCTTCCTTCTTCTCATCTCTTCCTTCCTTCCTTCCTTTCGTCCTTCCTTCCTTTCATCTCTCCTTCCTTTCATCTCTCCTTTCCTTCCTTCCTTTCATCTCTCCTTTCTTTCCTTCCTCTCATCTCTCCATTCTTTCCTTCCTCTCATCTCTCCATTCTTTCCTTCCTCTCATCTCTCCTTTCTTTCCTTCCTCTCATCTCTCCTTTCTTTCCTTCCTCTCATCTCTCCTTTCTTTCCTTCCTCTCATCTCTCCTTTCTTTCCTTCCTCTCATCTCTCCTTTCTTTCCTTCCTCTCATCTCTCCTTTCTTTCCTTCCTCTCATCTCTTTCCTTCCTCTCATCTCTCCTTTCTTTCCTTCCTCTCATCTCTCCTTTCTTTCCTTCCTCTCATCTCTCCTTTCTTTCCTTCCTCTCATCTCTCCTTTCTTTCCTTCCTCTCATCTCTCCTTTCTTTCCTTCCTCTCATCTCTCCTTTCTTTCCTTCCTCTCATCTCTCCTTTCTTTCCTTCCTCTCATCTCTCCTTTCTTTCCTTCCTCTCATCTCTCCTTTCTTTCCTTCCTCTCATCTCTCCTTTCTTTCCTTCCTCTCATCTCTCCTTCCTTTCCTTCCTCTCATCTCTCCTTCCTTTCCTTCCTCTCATCTCTCCTTTCTTTCCTTCCTCTCATCTCTCCTTCCTTTCCTTCCTCTCATCTCTTCCTTCCTCTCTTCCTTACTTTCTCTCTTCCTTCCTTCCTTCCTCTCATCTCTTCCTTCCTCTCTTCCTTACTTTCTCTCTTCCTTCCTTCTGGTATCCTGCGCATTGCTTTCGGTCACAAACTCCTCAAAACCATGAAATTCATCTTCAGAGACACTTCCATCTGTGTTAGAGCTATCACTGAGGAAGAGAAAAGTCCCGATATTTTTTATATGGTGCACACTGACCATGAAGACCCATTCTCTCACATGTGGGCCTACCAGCTTTCTCCTGCTTGGTTTGAAGCTGCTAGAATTTATGCGTTTTAATACGTCTAATGGCTTGGCTCGTAAGACTTATATATACGACTGAAACAGTCAAAGGGTTAAAGCACTCCAGAGCGATTGTTATTATTCTTTCTTCTTTCAACACACCAGCCATATCCCACCGAGGCAGGGTGGCCCAAAAGAAAAAACAAAAGTTTCTCCTTTTACATTTAGTAATATATACAGGAGAAGGGGTTACTAGCCCCTTGCTCCCGGCATTTTAGTCGCCTCTTACGACACGTATAGCTTACAGAGGAAGAATTCTGTTCCACTTCCCCATGAAGATTGTTATTATTATAAGAAATAAATCTTTATCTTTATTAATTATTATTATTGTTATTATTATTATCACCATCAACATACCTTGTTCACTGAGTTTAATCATTTCTTAATTAATAATAAACATGACACAAGCGAGGGCAGTGCAATTTATCAAATGTCACTGGCTGTCATCAGTTATCTGACACTTGTCACAACACCAAAAAAAAAGTGGCCTCAACCATTACAGAAGCGTTGTGCGCTATGTGCTAAACATACATTCTTTTTCAGTAAGTCAGTAAGTCATTCAGTCAAGTCAGTAAGTCATTCAGTCAAGTCAGTGTGTGTCATTCAGTCAAGTCAGTGTGTGTCAGTCAGGCAGACAGACACAGACATGATAAAGATGCCCAAATTAATAAAAACTGACATATATGGAGAGGTATCGGAGGGTGTGGGGGGCTGGGGGCTATACAGAGAGAGGGAGAGGGAGGGATTAGCGATTTCGTTGTTAAGTGAGGAGAGGTTGTATTGTGATTATGATGGGTGATGACTAAACATTTGTTGAGATGCGCTGACTCTCTAATGACTAGTTTGGCAACACTTGTAGACATCTCATGGACTTGAAGGATGCCAACTAGTCATCAGGAAGTTGGCTCATTGCAACAGATGGTGTTTAGTCATCACTTGTCACTAGTCAGAATATGGAGTTTCATCATATCCAAAATACTAGCACAGTATATTGTATTCAAGCAAAACACAGCCATTACTTAGTCCCTTTCCTTCCTGTCCTCAACATATCCAACAGCACTTCTCATCTGGTTGGCAAAATGTATCCTCAGTAAATATCTTGATATTACATAAGTATCTTTCTCATATACAGTATACAGTTTGTCATGACAGCAGTAAATTGGTAGTGATAGCAAATTAAGATGCCTAAAAACTGGTGATTAATGATAGCAACTTTTGATAGTAAAACCAATGAATATCAAAATGGTTTTACATGTGCGGGTTGTGTGTGTATGGTTTTACTAGAATTGTAAATCATAAAATTTGACTATACATGCTTGATGTTATCTTTGTGCATACAGAGCAAATAGAAGACAGATGTGTCAGAGTTGCTGGTTGTAGAATCATCCTGTTATAACCTTCATTGGAAGCTCTGCACTTTTAAGCATTATTGCTGTAAATACTTTTTTTTTTTTAAACAGGTGCTCTTGCTGAAAATGGCCGAATGTCAAATATAGAGGGTGTTGTTGCTGCATTTGCAACTATAATGGCAGCAGTTAGAGGAGAAATCCTGTGTGAAGTCACTACTGCTAAGGTGAGCTTTAGCCCTTTATCCTTAAGATACTTTACTGTTATTAATGTATAATATTAAAAGATTTTAATCTGCAGATGGAAAACTGCTTTACTTCTACTAATATATTCTCTACATTTTTTACCCTTTTCAGTAACTACCATACGTACTTGCATTTTGTTATTCTATCACTGATTTAATATCTGTGATTGTTGTATTACAACCATCTAACAATGTGACTAGCACAGGAAGTTCAAGGCAAATCTATCTTATTTTTTTAACCTGCTCAGTTCTCCCTATTCATAGATTACCTGTAGATTGTCCTAGGGGTCATGTTCCCTACAACCTAATTTGAGACCAGGCATACTGGTTGATGGTCTGGTCAGTCAGGCATTTAGTACAATGTGGTGGTGAGTTATACTACTTGGATTCTACCTGGAAGGTGTTCTGGGGCCTAACACCCCTACAACCCGGTCCATGACCAGACCTCATGGTGGATCAGGGCCTGATCAACCAGGCTGTTACTGCCAGCTGCATGCAGTCCAACATACGAACCACAACCCGGCTCGTTAGGTACTGACTGTGCAGCTTCCTATAGAAGACAGCTTGGGGTCTACTGGTAATCCCCCTTATGTATGCATGGAGGCAGTTGAACAGTCTTGGGGCCCCCTGACACTTACTGTGTTCTCTTAGTGTACTCACAGCACTCCATTTTTCATTGAGGGGATGTTGCAACACCTGCTGAGTCTTTTGCTTTTGTAAGGAGTGATTTCTGTGTGCGTATTTGGGACTAGTCCCTCTAGGATTTTCCAGGTGTAAATTATGATGCATCTTTCTCACTTGCATTCCAAGGAGTACAGGTCAAGGGACCTCAAATGGTCCCAGTAATCGAGGTGCCTGACTGTGCTTAAGGGACTTAAAGATAATCATCATTGATTTTCATTCCTTTTTTTGAAGGTTCTCATTATCAATCCAATCATTTTCCTAGCAGATGTGATAGTGACATTGTTGTGATCTTTGAAAGTGAGATTTTCTGACATCACTCCCAAGCCCTTCATATTAGTTTTCCACTCTGTTGTATGGTTAGAATTTTATACTTTGATCTAGCTTTTATTTTCTTGAGTTTTCTAAAGTGGAGTATGGTAGAACCCCCATATCCACTGATTTGGTATGTCCCCAAAATATCTCTTAATTTTACATAATGGTCCCAAAGTGCAAAAGTAGAGAAGCTGGCAGTTCTTTAAAACCTAAGAGAAGCTGTGAAGTGCCTTCCCATCGGTGAAAAAGTGATAATTCTCCACTTATTTTGCATAATTTATCATTTAAACTTTGTAATAGGTATGTATAGGACTTGCATATAGGGTTTGCCACTATCCATGGTTTCAGTATCCACGGCAGGTCCTTGGAACGTATTCTCTGTGGAAATGGTGGTCCTACTGTAATTGAAAAAAAGGTGAGTGGTGTTTTGAGGTATCTGTGGAAACAAAAAACACTATCCATAGAGGCAAAGGGAATGTACGAGAGTATTGTGGTACAAACACTTTTGTATGGGTGTGAAGCATGGGTTGTAAATGCTGCAGCATGGAGGAGGCTGGAGGCAGTGGAGATATCGTGTCATAAGGAAAATGTGTGGTATAAATATTTTGCAGAGAATTTGTAGTGTGGAATTAGGAGGAGGTGTGGAGTTAATAAAAGTACAGTGGACCCCCGAGTATCGTAATTAATCCGTTCCAGGAGCTAGTACTTAACACGAAGTTTTCGAAATTCGAACCATTATTTCCCATAAGAAATAATGTAAATACAATTAATCCGTTCCACAAAAAAATATTCACATACTAAATTAAAAACAATATATATGTAAATGTTGCAGTTTTATAACTGTAGTGTAAAGCACCCTTCTGGCAAGACAGTGATGGAGTGAATGATGATGAAAGTTTTTCTTTTTCGGGCCACCCTGCCTTGGTGGGAATCGGCCGATGTGTTAATAAAAATAATAAAAAAAATAAAAAAAAATTTACTTACCTTTATTGAAGAGTTGCAGGCATCTGGAAGGTAGAGTTGCTGAAAGGGGCAGGGAGTTAGTGGTTGGAAGGGGAATCCCCCTCCAGAAGGACTTCAGGTGTCAAAGCCCTCTCTGGGGTTACTTCCCTTCTTGGTCTTTTAATGCCACTAGGACCAGCTTGAGAGTCACCAGACCCCTGTCTGGTGAAGTAACTGTCCAGAGTCCTCTGTTTCTGGCGACCCTTCAACACTTTCCTGAAGTGCGACATGGCTCTGTCACTGAAGTGGCTGCACAGAAGGCTCATTTCAGCTAGCTCAGGGTGGTGTCTTTCAACAAATGTCTGCAACTCATTCCACTTTGTACACATCTCCTTAAGCACTGAAGAGGGCACCTCCTTCTGTCTCTCACCCTCCTCCTTTGAAGCAATAACCTCAGCTGTGGTCTGTTGCTGTTCCAGATGAAGCTCTTGCAGCTCTTCAGTTGTTAGCTCTACCCTGTGGGCCTCCACCAACTCTTCCACATCCTCACCACTCACCTCCAACCCCAGGTTGTTCCCCAATGCCACAATAGAGTCCACAACAGGCACAGGGTCGTCAGGGTCAAGGTCAGGGTCAGCCTCAAATCCTTCAAAATCCCTCTGTTGGACACAACCTGGCCACAATGGTCTCCAAGCAGAGTTCAAAGTCCTGGAAGTCACTCCCTCCCAAGCCTTACCTATAAGGCGTATGCATTGCACAATGTTGAAGTGATCTTTCCAGAACTCTCTTAGGGTCAACTCAGTGTCCGAGGTCACTTCAAAGCACTTTTCAAGCAGTGCTTTGGTGTAGAGTTTTTTAAAGTTGGAAATGACCTGCTGGTCCATGGGCTGGAGGAGAGGAGTGGTATTAGGGGGCAAGAACTTCACTTTGATGAATTTAAACTCCACAATTTTCTCTACCAAGTTTGGAGGATGACAAGGAGCATTGTCCATTATCAGGAGGCACTTAAGTGGCAAATTATTTTCCTGGAGATATTTCTTCACACTGGGGCCAAACACGCCATTGAACCACTCTAAGAAAATGTCCTTTGTGACCCATGCCTTTCTGTTAGATTTCCACATCACACACAAGTTAGACTTGCTGGCACCGCATCTGCCAAACACTCAGGAATTTTCAAAAAGATAAACCAGTAAAGGCTTGACTTTGCAATCACCACTGGCATTAGCACAAAGCATCAAAGTTAGCCTGTCTTTCATAGGCTTATGTCCTGGCTGTGCCTTTTCTTCCTGAGTAATGAAGGTCCTGTTGGGGATTTTCTTCCAAAACAGGGCTGTTTCATCACAATTAAACACTTGTTGGGGGAGGAATTGTTCAGCCTCTATGTACTCCTGGAATTCAGGCACATATTTTTCAGCCGCAATTTTGTCAGAACTGGCTGCCTCACCATGCCTCACAACACTATGTATGCCACTTCGATTCTTAAATTTGTGAAACCAGCCTCTGCTGGCTTTAAATTCGCTCACTTCAGCACTCGTTGCCGGCATTTTCTTAACGAGATCATCATGCAACTGCCTTGCTTTTTCACATATTATTGCCTCCGAAACAGTATCTCCTGCTAACTGTTTCTCGTTGATCCACACCAACAACAACCTTTCCACATCTTAAAGCACTTGTGGTCTGTGTTTTGTGATCACAGATGAACCTTTTGCAACAACATCTTCCTTGATTTTACGTGAATTTTTCTTGGCCACAATGGTAGCGATGGTAGAAAAGGCTTTACCATACAGCCTGGCCAGCTCACTGATACGCACTCCACTTTCATATTTTTCTATTATCTCCTTCTTCAGTTCTATCGTACATGTATTTCTGTTCCTCTTTGCCACAGGCTTACCACTAGGATCTTTCCTTGGACCCATGGTAGCTTATTTAGCAGTTGCAAGCACTAAAAACAGTGGAATAATGACAATATACTGGTATGAATGCGTGGGTGTGGGTGGGTGGTCGCTCTCGCTTGTAAACAATAGCACACTGACGCTCCCTGGAGTGCGCGCTCAGCTGGGCGCCACGAGGACACGTCCGGTACGAATGTCATTACGCGAAGCAAACATCGTTACTTGCAATCATTTTTTTTACGTTATAAATATTGTTACTCAAAAATATCGTAAGCTGACAGCATCGTAACACGAGGTATGACTGTACAACATAGTCCTTTACCTTTCTTTTTTTCCTTTCATGTGTTACCATTATGGTAACATTTATGTTACTTAGTTTTTTTTCTTTTTCCCAAGTTACTTATGCTCTCAAGTGTTGAAGGGCTCTTGATCCAAAGAATTGGAGCTATTTTCCCCAGATCAGTCTGATAACTGTTTCCACAAGGCACTGTATAACAGATACATATTAGTTTAGTGTTTCAAAGTGGATATTAACCCAGAGTCTTCCACTGGGCTTTTGAAAACAAGTTCAATAAGGACAAATTTCAGTTATTCCCTTATGGAAAAATTAAGGAAATAGAAACTAGAATGGAGTATAAAGCCAAATTTAACTAGACACTAGAGTGGAAAACTAATGTGGAGGACTTAGTGATAATATGAGAGGATCTCACATCAAGGATCACCAACTTTGATGGAAATTCCCTCTGAGTTTTTAACAAATGCTCACCTGTTACACCAACAATGATGTTAATTTTACACCTTCAGTAACCCTTAATTCTTGAAACACACATGCTAAATGACCCATTCAGGTTTGGTATTTTTTTTTATTTGCCTTATCAATAAACATTATTAAAGTTGGTCTGATTAAAATTGCTGATGTTTTAATTTTCAGGCATTAGATGCTGCTATGAAGAATGAGCTAGAGTCATCCCTTAAAGCATTCTTGCAACCAGGCGAGAGCCTTCAGCTGAGCTTGAAGGTTGATCCATCAATTATTGGAGGCATGTTAGTTTCGGTTGGTGATAAGTACATAGACATGTCCATGGCTTCTAAGATCAACAGGTTTACTTCTCTCCTCCAGGAAGCTGTGTAGGTTGTGTTAATGTTACTTATGTAGATATATATGCCTCTGTAGGATGGTTCTGGGGATCAACACTCCTATTACCTGGTCTCAAATCAGGTCTTCTAAATTCGAAAATAAATACAATGGGACTAAGAACCATTAAGAAATACAGGAAAATAGCAGTTTTTAGATTTACCAGTCAGCTTACATGTTAAAATGGATATGATTATAAAAATATGCCAGAGTACAAAACATTTAACAGCTTTGTTTTACACTTGCAATAAGATGGTAGTATGTCACTTTGTGGGCGTGTTAGAATAAAAGGATCTAATATAAATTTAATTTTTCTTCACTGCTACACTGTGTAAAAATATGCTGTATCTGTAAATTAAAGCTGGTAAAAAGGCTTTTTATTTACCTCGTGGACTTTTTATCAGAAGCTATATTTTATCTTTAGTATTGACCCTTATGGGTTTAAGTGTTTAGTTATGATTATTATCTCCACTAACTCTTGCACACACTGCCTGACCTTATGGGTTTAAGTGCTTAGTTATGATTATCATCTCCACTATTGCACACACTGCCTGACCTCTGCATATCTCTTTAGCACATCCCACTCTGTAGCACTATATGACCCTTTTGGGTTTAGTGCTTAGTTTCATTATGATTATTATTTTTATCCTCTTCAAGGGGGTTCCTTGCTGTGGTGAAAAGTCTCTTGATCTGAGGAATCGGTCCTTTTGGTCTTCTTGCTTGGACCAAATCCAAATACTCCCCACTTTTCTCTTCCCTGCCACATCCTTCTCATCCCACCTTTCCACCCCATCTCCTTTTCCCATCCGTTCCCTCTCCTTCCTACTTTTAGCATTTGGGGTACTCCTAGGTTGGAGAAAGGTTGTTATCGTCCGTCCCATTCTATTGAGGCACTCGGTGGTGGTGGTGTTTGCCATGGAATCTGGATCATCTGAGAATGTACTCCTCTTCAAGGAGGGCTCCTTGGCATGGTGAAGAGGCTTTTGGTCTGAGGAATTGGACCCTTTGATCTTCCTCTGCCCAAAACTAATTACCCCTCACTCCTCCCTTCCCATCTTTACCATATCCTTCCCATCCCTACCCCATCCTTCTCATCCTTACCCCATCCTTCTCATCCCTACCCCATCCTTCCCTATCCTTTCCCCATCCCTCCCTTCTCCTTCCTTTCCTGCTTTTGGCCTTTGGAGTCTTTCCCTCTGAATTTCTAGCTCCTAGGTCCTTGATGGTAGTGGTGTTTGCCATGGAATCTGTATCATCTGGAGATGTCCTGATATCCCTCTGGAGTTCCAGGGAATAGCAAAGGGTGTCCTTCAGGTGATGGACACCCTGAAGGAGGTTGCCTGTTAGTTCCAGGAGGTATGCCTTGTGGCAGATTTCTGGCCACCCTCTTTTGTCTGCCGAGGTGGCTTGGTGGATGTGAGATTGCTATCCTGGATTGCTGGTTGACTGGCATGAAGGGTAGGATATGGCATGAGTTCCATGCTGCATCTGCACTGCTGGCTGCACTAAGGGCCCTCTTGGGCATGGAGGGAAGATATACAATCCCTTTAAATCCTCCTGATAGCTATCCCTCCACATTCCCCCCCACTTCCCCTTTTTATAATTTTTAATCATTTCGGGGTGGGTCTCATTGTACTGCAGCTTTGAAGCCCAGGTAGTTCCTGTTGTTCTGTGTGATTAGCTCAGTTCTTTTGAATAAGCTGTGAGTGGTAAATTTGGGCTTAGATATGAGAGAATGGGTCTATGCAGTAAGTGTGCACCACATAAAAAAAATCATGCAGTGCATAATGAGAGAAACTGAGACCATTTTTTTTGGTTTAAAACAGTGACTTTGCGGTGTATTTTTATATGGTTTTTATGGTTATATTCTCAGTTTCATTTGATAGAATGGAAGCTATATTATAGAAATAGAGATAATTTTGATTGGTTTCAGGACAAAGTAGCTTGAAATTGAGCTCAAAGTAGCAGAAATGTTAGATTTTTGCAGGTATTCTGGAGTACACAAATTACGTCACTTGTCCAACATGCATCCAACTGGCCAATATAATGTGTCCACAAATGCCCTGACATTATTTATACAATTATTATAACAATGCAGTAGTCTGCGTAACGGTAAATCTTACATTTTTTGTGTGAATAAAAATTCAAAATGGAAAGAGAGAGTAATAGAGGAGAGGCCTGGGGATGTAACTAATGAAGAGGAAATGTTTTTTTAGTGCCAAAAATGTCCGTTTATTCTAAACCCTATTTTTGAATTTGCAATTTTTTAATTTTGTGAAATTGGCCAAATTACCAATTTCTGATAACTTTATTGGGTAGTTGAAATAGGTAAATGGGTGGTTTCTTGTACTCAATTGTTAACCCTTTGAGAGTCGGTCACGTACTTGTACGTCATTGCAGCCAGGGTCGGTCTACTTGTACGCGTAAATTCTAGTGCCTTCAAATCTGGTGGAAGAAAGCTGGCAGGTCTACATATGAAAGAATGGGTCTGCATGGTCAGTGTGCACAGTATAAAACAAATCTTGAAGCACGCAGTGCATAATGAGAAAAAAAAACTGACAGTGTTTTTGGTTTAAAACAGAGACTTTCGAGTGTATTTTCTTATGGTATTTATGGTTGTATTCTCGTTTTTTTGGTCTCATTTAATAGAATGCTGTCCTGCTGCACTCCATACCCTACTAATCATCCATCTCCCTCTTACAACCCATTGTCCCTGCATCCTGCAATAACCTGCAGCGCTGTATGACCCCTGTGGTTTAGCGCTTCTATTTGATTATAATATAATAATAATTTAATAGAATGGAAGATATGTTACAGAAATAGTGATGATTTTGATTGGTTTCACGATGACAAGTACTTTGAAATTGAGCTCAAATTAGCGAAAATGCTCGATTTTTGCCGATGTTCAAGAGTAAACAAATCATGCCATGCGTCCAATACACGTCAACTGGTGAGTCTAATATTCTTTCACAAGTGCGCTGATATTATTTATACCGTTTTTACAATGATGCAGTAGTATACATTACAGTAAATCTTCTGTTTTATGAGAATAAAAATTCAAACTGGAAAGCAAAAGTAATGTAAAAGGGGCCTGGAGACATGACTAATGAACAGAGAAAATGTTATTTTAGTGCCAGGAATGTCTGTCTTGTTTATTCTGGACCCAATTTTGAAATTGCCATCTTTTGAAATTTGTGTGAAATTGGCCAAATTGCCAATTTCTGACTACTTTACTGGGTAATTGAAATTGGTAAATGGGGAGTTTCTGGTACTCAATCGATAGAACAAATGGAGTTCTAGCGAAATAGCTATGATTTTAGTTGACTGGAACATGCAATTTGCCAAAAATAAGGCTCAAAGTGGGCGAAATCGCCGATGCGTAAATATCGTTGAGACCGCAAACTTCGTGAGATCATAATTCCGTAGGTTTTCCATCAAATTTCTTACTTTTGGTTTTATTCTCTTTGAAAAAAGATTCTCCATTTAAGGAGAATTTTTTTTTTATTAAATTCTCCGACCCAGAAAGGAAGTTTCAGATGAGGGTTTCTGACCCTGAAAGGGAAACTTATCGTGGAGACCCATACCCATGACTTGCTTCCTCCTGGGCCCTTTCCTGCAGTACCCCTTACAGACCCTGGCATGCCTTCGGACCTCTCTTCCAGCCCAGTACCTTCTCAGGGTAACGTTCTGTTACCCTCTGGTACCGCTGTTTTGACTGACCCTTTATAAAGACACTTCTGACCTCCATGCAGCTTTGACTATGTTCCTGGCTTCTCCACATGCACCTCTTCAAGGATGGGGAGGCTGTTTGGTGTGGTGAAGAGGCTTTCGGTCTTCCTCCAACTGAGCCTAATTACCCCCTCTCCTTCCAAACTTCCCTGACCCATCCTCCACATCCCTCCCTCTCCATTCCACCACCTTTCCCCATCCCTTCCCTCTTCCTTTCCTGTTTTCAGCCTTTGGGGTCCTTCCATCAAGCATACTAGTTCCTAGGTTGGGGAAAGGGTGTCATTGTCCACCCCATTCCTTTGAGGTCCTTGGTGGTGGTGTAGTTTGCCGTGGACTCTGGATCATCTGAGGATGTGTTTCTACCTCAGAGGGAGGTTTTCACTCTTTTTGGTTGACTAGTGTATCTCTGGAGGTTGCCTGTTGGATTCGGGGAGGTGGTGGCAGAAGGAGGTATGCCTTGTGGTGGGTATCAGACTGCCCTCTCTCTCTTGCCCACTGAGGTGGCTTGGTAGATGTGAGGTTGCTATCCTGGATTGCTGGTTTATTGGCATGAAGGGTAGGGTATGGCATGGGTTTCATGCGCATCTGCACCGAGGTCCTCTTGGGCATGGAGGGGGATTTACGACCCTTTCATTCCTCCTGGGAGCTATCCCTCCATGTTCCCCTACACCCCCTCCCCTTAAAAAAAAAAGTCCTAACCAAGGAGTCCCAGATCCATGAAATGGTTGTCCCGGCCTTTCTTCTGCAGCACCCTATTACGACCCTACTTCATTAGCCCTTCCTAATGCCCCAGTACCATCTGCGGGTAACATTTTGTCGGCCGCCCCGGTACCGAGGTTCTGCTCCTTTGATACATCCGACCTTGACATGTCTTTGACCATGCTTCTGGCTTCTCCCACTATGGTGTGACAATTTTCAGATTGCCTGCCCATCTCAGGACAAAAAATAAAAACAA
The DNA here is from genome assembly GCA_009830355.1 of Cherax destructor. Lineage (NCBI taxonomy): Eukaryota > Metazoa > Arthropoda > Malacostraca > Decapoda > Parastacidae > Cherax > Cherax destructor. The sequence continues at coordinate 2,531 of WNWK01004572.1, read as the reverse complement.
TTAAAAATTGCTAAAAATAACTAAACTAAGAATACTAAAAATAGATGAAAAATAAGTAAACTAGAAATAAGTAAAATTAATGAAAAATAACCCCTCAGGGAGGTTCCTTGATGCTGGAGAGGGGCTGTTGATCTAGGGAATTGGATCTGTGCTCCAGTTCCTTAAGCCTGAATACCTTCCATCCCCTTCCCTCACAGGCGCTGTATAATCCTATGGGTTTAGTGCTTCCCCGTTATAATAAAGGGTGGTTCCTTGATGCTGGTGAGAGGCTCTTGATCTAGGGAATTGGATCTGTGCTCCAGTTCCCTAAATTAAGCCTGAATACCTTCCATCCCCTCCCCCCTTACAGCAACTGATTTCCTAAACAAACTGAAAGATTAGGCCTAATACATATTCATAGGAATTTAAAAAAAGAAAATGACATTGATAATTTTAAATTAAAAAGTTATACTTGTCTAGTTATCAAAGGGAGTGTGATACTAGTTTATGAAATTACAATAAAAATCTAGATAATTTAAACATGTTACTATGTATGATAAATGTACTTTTGTGGCCCTGTAACCTCTAGCACCTCCCTCAGTCCCTTCTACCTCGATCTCTTGCTACCCTCTATCCCTGCACTATCTACCGTCCTGCTGCACTCCATACCCTACTAATCATCCATCTCCCTCTTACAACCCATTCTCCCTGCATCCTGCAATATCCTGCAGCGCTGTATAACCCCTGTGGTTTAGCGCTTCTATTTGATTATAATAATAATAATAATAATAATCTCCCTCTTACAACCCATTCTCCCTCCATCCTGCCCTACCCTGCTGCGCTGTATGACCCCTGTGGTTTAGCACTTCTTTTTGATTATAATAATAATCTGGTGTTGGTAACAATTTTGTCACTGCTTTGAACCCACAAAATGTAAATTCAATTGAAATGCTAACTGTGAATGAAATAGTGGTACCCCGGAAATCGGCCATAATTCGTTCCAGAATTCTGTTTTGAGTGGCATTACCGAACGAATTTATTCCTATAAGGACAAATGTAAATTAGATTAGTCGTTTCAGACCCACAAAAATACACTTACATAATTGTTCGAGTTGGGAGGTGGCCGATTTCTGGGGTACCACTGTAGTGTGTACTTCAAAAGTTGAGACTACCTATCTGAAAAATGTTCACTTGCCAGTAAGCACTTTATCATAAAGCTAGAGTGTCAACACACATGACATTGTCCCTTATAAAGTCAAATACTCGTATATGTATACCATTTATTGGATTCGTGGTTACTACATTCTTGTTCTGTTCCTGAGACCATGTCAGTAAACGAATTCGGTGTTAAGCGAGGAGCATACTATAGTTGTAGTGGGTTTGTGTCAGCCATCTTTGATATTGTTTTGATGTCACCTTTGCACCATTTATTATAATCCTGGTATATTTTTAAATGTTTATACAGTAGTGTAGTGTATTGTACAGTGGTACCCTGAGCTTTGAACTTCTTCATTCCAGAAGGCTGTTCAAGTGCCGTTACCGAACGAATTTGTTCCCATAAGGAATAATGTAAATTAGATTAATCCGTTTCAGACCCCCAAAAATACACTTACAAAAGCACTTACAATAATACTTACATAATTGGTCGAGTTGGGAGCAGTTCGAAACTCAGGATACCACTGTATATACATTATTTAGGTATGCATACTGGTCAGAGAGCCAGTTGTAAGTCCGAGTCTTTGGTAAACGAGTATGTTGCTTAGTGAGGAGAGTGATGGAGTGAGTGATAATGAAAGTGTTTCTTCTTTTTTGAGTCACTGCCTTGGTGGGAAATGGCTGATACGTAAAAAATAAAATATACGTAGTTACCCAGCAACCTGCTTACCTCGTGTTTATATTTTAAATGTCTCTATTACTCTTTAAACAAGAATACAGTGGACCCCCGGATTTCGTCAATAATTCGTTCCAGAAGGCTGTTTGAGCGCTGTTACCGAACGAATTTGTTCCCATAAGGAATAATGTAAATCAGACCCCCAAAATACACTTACATAATTGTTTGAGTTGGGAGTTGTACGAAATCCGGGGGTCCACTGTACTTTATACAATTTGTAATAGTTAGATTGAACATTTTTTATTAATGAATTGTGTTATTACACTTTGTTAATTTTGCATATTACTATTAAGTTACTTTTTTTTTTCCAACAATTCTAATTGTATACAGGATTTTTTTTTTAGGTTAAACAAAAACAAGATTATTTTTGCCTTTTTGTATTGTTTCCGAGTGATAGTCACGAAACTCCAAGAAGGGAAAACCTGACTCGGATGTTTGGTTCACAATTCTCTGGTTGCCACAAGGTAAATAATTTATGTAATATCTTAGGTTAATGAGCAGTGTACGTGGAAAGAAAATAAGCTCGACAGGGTAGTCACAAACCTCGAGTTTTATTCACTTTGCTCACACACACATCTTTCCTTGGTCCAGGTTTAGTGCTTAGTTTGACAGTGTTACAGAAGGGCCCTGTTTTCATGGCTGTTCCTGACCCGGTCAGCAG